>JAHHUM010001171.1:0-65000 GCA_036173005.1 Crenichthys baileyi
AAAATCTGCAGATTCACACAAAGGTAAAATATAAGAACAAATGAGAATAAGAGAGTGCAGTCAGAGCAAATTTGCAACATAAACAAAAAATACTGCACATCTACTAGAAAACACATATTCAGGTTCTTAGAAATGTGCAACTGAGTAGAATAATTAATATAATGTACAACATGTTCATGTATATTTGTGCACAAAAAGCAACAACAGACTATTTACAAGAAATAAAAGAAACAGCAAGGATGTAAATGTTACTGAGTTTGTTGGGAGAATTTTGGGTTATAAAATGTGACAGCTGCTGGGAGGAAGGACCTGTGATAACGCTCCTTTGACCACATTGACCAACAGTTATTTTTGCCTGTCTTTCTGTCTGCCACCACCTGCACTGGGTCGATGGGGCATCCTAAGCTGCAGGTCCTAATGCCTAACAACAATTTATTACACCTTTTATTCGTGTTCTTGGGCTGTGGCAGGATGCCAGAGAAACCATCATCATCACCTAAAGTCTTACGATTGTTCATGACCTTATACCGAAAATAATACAATTAAAGCATAAACTACAACTACTAGCCAAATCCAAAACAACTGCCTTCCCAGCCAAACAGAGTCCTGGGTTGGATGGATACACAGAGCAGTAAGATGTGACCTTCAGTTCAGATGAACTCATCTTCTCCCTGCATCAAATCTGATTTGTTTTTTATATGAACTTATTTTACTCTCCTTTTGGTTCTGGGGAAGTAATGAGGAGCAGCTGCAGGAGCCACCGAGCTTCCACCCTGCAGCACCGACATGTTCACATAAAAACCACCAAATGATCAAATATTTCAGATGGTGCACAAACAAAAACAAAACTAGATACAACTGAAACCTGACATAAAACTACAACCATCACCAAATCAAGCATTTGGTCCTAGAAGATGACCGGGTTTAGAGTGCTCTCAGCAAAACTCCAGTCTAGTCCAAGTCCTCGAGGGAACTTCATGTTTTAGATGTTCCACTGCTTTAATCCACCTGATTTCAATGGTAAAAATGAACAATTCAACCATTTCAGTCATGTATGTTGCAGCAGAACCACCCCCAAAAAGCTGTAGAACCCCAGAATCCAAGGACCAGAACCTCCATCTCTGAGGTCCGATTTATTGTAACTGAATTATTTGTGGGGGTGGGGGGGTTACCTGGCTAATGTTTTTCACAGATTGTTTGTAGGTTGATAAAACAGTATTTTTCTATATAAATTTGCTACACATTTACATCTATTTTAATCACATTTTCTTTGAAGTCATGCATGCATCATGTGACCAGAGACTTCATTTCTAAGCTCAGTGTGGATAGAATACATCCAGAGTCAGTTTCGGCACTAATGGATGTTTACATAAGCAAAAGGTCCAGGTTCCAGTGGGACCAAAGCAAGGATCAGCAGGTGGAGAGCTAAAGGATCACATGTTGACCTCGGTGTTTGGCTGCATTGTGTGAAGCTGCTCTTTGACTCTCCCAGATTTCCTTTGACGTTGCTCTGGTTTCACATTCCCTCCATTGGCCCACAAGACACTCGGGGACTCACCTGTGCCTCTTTGTCTGCTGCTGGCTGTCAAACATGCGAACAGCATGAAAGGCGACATGTGGAGCTATCTTTCCAGGTTCTCAAAGCGGGATCATTCTCTCTGAAGTGATCAGTTATGTTGAGACATCAAACACTGTCATCGCTTAGTCATGAATGTCTTTCATCCAGTTTGATTCATTTACTCATCTAAATGTTTGTCTCATGCATCAATTTTATAACAGATTGGTGCAATCTTCAAATCTTAAAAAATGCCTAAACTGACATACGTTAAACTTGCATTACCTCTAATGGCCACAGTGAGCGCTGTTTGTGGTAGCAAATGACCCAAAGAATGAAATATCACCTCTTTGTAATGTTTAATAGAGCAATGTAATGTAAAATGACCAAAATATGCTGCAACAAACAAGAGACTAGATACGTTTATAAAAAATGTAAATATAACAAAATCATGTTTAATTACTTGGCCTCTGATTTGTCCATGTATCCTAATGTCAGTTTTTATAAGTTTTGATCATAAAGCCTGGATGTTTGTAGGTCTGGGGAACAAAGCAAAGGTTGGGATGCATTTTCTAAAGTGGCCACAATGACCACAAACCAATCAAAAAGCTGCTTTAAAGGTCACATGACTGCATCTACAACAGCAACAAACCGTAGGATGGAAAACAATATTTCATAAACACCAAAATGCTTCATTACAAGTGACCACAACAAGCACAAATATAAAGACAAAAGAAAATGTGTTCTGGTCAGTCTGCAACAGGAAGAAAGCAGGACTGCTGGGAATAAGTCCAGAACATGGAAAATATTCCTTCCTACTTCTACAGGTTTTACTGGAGGAAATGCTGAAGTGAAACCTGCATGGTGAACAAAACACCATCTGTGACTAAGTCTTGTTGGTGTTGACAGTCATGCAGAACCAGCATGTTGGTGCCTGCTGGGAAAATGCCACCGCAGGCGAAACCTGGATGAATGCAGCGTTTCTGGGAACGTTCCAGCTCAAACACACTCCTGCATCTGTTTTACTCACACCCAACCATGCTCTCATATCCAGGCACACAAATTCAGGGTGAGTGGGAAAAGTTGTTTGCTCAGGTGGAGGAGGAGCGCTTTCATCCTGATCCACCTGAGTACATACAGAACCACTGTCGGCTTCTCAGAACTTCTGATTTGTCTCTTTCACGGCACCATTTCATTTAGCTAATGTCCGCATGCTTCGATTCAATCTGCTGGGACTCCTGGGAAGAGTGGTGGCTGAGATGTTTCCAGTTGGGAATAATCTTCCTCTCTAGGATGATGGACTTCAGATTGTTTAGAGATGACCTCATCACCATTACCAGATTGAGGGGAAGTGAAAGCTGGTCTCTAAGGCCATTGCTGGTGTCTTTCTGCCCTGGCATTGGGATAAGACTTTTTTTCCAATTTGAGACATGAATAACTCAGCAGCTATTTACATAATTCCTAAAGAAACTTTTATGATAGACTTCGGTTCTTTCCTTCTTTAGTTTAACATTTCTATATAAACTTCTCCATCTTCATGCAACCTTTAAACATCAGAGGGAGCCTCCATTTGGTCGAAATCAGGACAGGCTTGGTTTGTAACCAATGTATCTCTGTGAAGCACACGTTTAATCCGAGTGTTAATATTTCTGTTCAGTAAGTCAGACAACAGAAAACAGACTGGTTTAAACTGTGCATAAAAATAGCTTTATTTCCAATAATAAATCAGAATCTGCATGTAGAAACCAATGATTCATTGGCATCTTCGCTCCACTGGTGTTTGACATTAAGCAGCAGAACATTCTCTCCATGTTGAACGACCAGACCTGGGGATGACGGGGAACTTTGTTTTTTCCAACCCCTAATCTCAGATCTCCTCCTGCGCCTGACGTCGAGGTCAGCTCGTACGCGTCTATTAGGACGTTCATGATCATTTCCTGGAAAGCAGAAGCCTTGAACTAACACCAAGGAACCAGAACTTCCCAGATACGACTACTGCATTTTATTTCAGTAACAAAGACGGAACAGCAAAAGGTCAGGCCCAGATCTGCTGGTGTCAACATGGCTCATAGCACAACATCTCCTGAATATGGAGATGAACCACATGATCACTCCTTCTACACATAAAAACAGCAAAAAACATAAATATGAAAGCAAAAAAGTCTAAAAGATACAAGAAATTCTTACAAAATAAAACGTTTCAAAACTAGGTCTCTGAAAATCAAACTAGTGTATAAAACTTTGAAACTCACATGTACAACAGCTTAAAAAGGGCCAAACACCCAAACCTGAAGGAAGGCAATAAAATTATCTGACAGTTAAATTAAAAAGTTGATCTAATGAAGGAAAATAAAAATAATGACGAGGAGAGTTAGTATCAAAACTTTACATTTACAGTCGATCACATGAGCGTTACCGTGGAAAACAAACTATTTGGCATTTAAATATTTGGTAGATATTTCTGCTGCCAGGAAGCGGCCAAAGTACCAACCTTTAGATAGGTTTTTACTGAAGGACTATTTACAGATCGGATCAGTCTGGGTCCGGCCGTCTCCGGCTGAGAAATGTGAGCTTCCGACCTTTTTCGGCATCAGATTTGCTCGTCGATCCTCAGGCTGATCGGAGAAAAACAGTCGGCGTAGCTTATTTCGGAAAGCATCGAAGCTCTCATGAAAGAAACAGAACCAAAACGAGACGGAAAGGTTTTCCAGAAACTCCAGCATGACTAAAGTTAAGTTCTCCCAATTTTACCGAGGTTAAACAACAGGATAATTACCCAGAATGCAACCTGTGCAGTAATTCTAGGGCTGGATTGGCTGATCTGAGAACAGAAAATATGTTTAATCTGCACAAAAACACAAAAGGTCAACGTGGGATCCTGGACCTTTGACCTCTCATCCAACCGATTTTGAAATTCTTCGTAAGAAAAGGGGGATTTATTTCCAGCAATGAGTGAAACGTGAGTGAAAACTTTGTACCATGTTGATGGGAATTTAGTTGGGAATTAGTCCTAAAGGTCCTCAGGAGTTGAACATTTTGAAGCCTTTTCATTTTAAAATGCATTTCTGCTGAACTAAAAACTGTCAAACGTTTCTCTGAAACTCGAGGCACTGCGGTGATCATTCCTAAACGTCCTGAGGATTCTGCCCTCTTTCCCAGCAGCGGAGGCACCGTTTTCCTGCTGTGACCCGGGGCAGACCGTTTGCGCCACTGTATTTCCCGGATTCCTGATCGGCTCGAGCTGAACTGCTGCTATGTGCCGGACCGCTGGGCTTTTTCCACGCGAGGAGGAAGGGAAACGGCGCCGAAGGAATCGGAAGCTTGTTTTAATAAAATCCTTAACAGAAGACTGCAGAAACTAAAAGCAGGCCTGCCTCTGGGATTCCAGCACATAAATTAAAAATATTAACATGATTGTGATCTACAACAGCAAATCTAATGGCTACAGGCCTTTTCAAAATAAAAGCAGTCTGAAAACTTTTCTCATCATAAAAATGAAACGGTGAACAGAAGCTGCAGACTGAGGAAGACGAGTGAATAAATAACATCTCTGTTAGTGTTTAACGGGAATAAAGCAGGAAGAGTCCATTCTGTTGTTTTCCTTTCAACTTGAGGACAAATCCGGAAAAACATGGCGTACCGCAGCGGAAACAGTCCAGTCCTGCCGCTCCTGCTCCAGGAAAATCAGCCTCTGATTGGTCAGTAATAGTCGTACACAGCAGGAGGAGGAGCCAGTCAATCGATTGTGTTGTTGGGGATTTGATTTATCCAACGCCACTCTGCTGAAAAACACGAGGTGATGAAGATGAGGCCCTGCGAGGCCGCCCCTCGGCCCTGATCGGGTTTGTACAAAGCTGAGGTGTGTGTGTTTGTGTGTATGCGAGGTCAGGGAGGATGGAGGAGGGACTGAAGGTCTAGGGGAGGTCTACGCGTAGATCTCTGTGGTGGGGGCCTTCTTATAGATGGGCTTCTTCCCCAGATCGTAGCTGCCCTCGTCCTTCTTCTTCATGCGATAGATGAGGAGGAGGATGAGGAGAACGGCGAACATCAGAAAGACGGCGCAGCCCGCAATCACAGCTGGAGGACACAAAGAGACAGAGTCAGAACCAACGTCCAGGAAAATGGACCTCAGCAGAACCTTCTAAAGTTCTCTGATGTTTCTTAGAGCTTTTCTCTGGACTGCGTCACAGTTTTGTTATTTTCTGAGAAGTGAAAGAAGATGGGCTGCAGAACACCGGGCCGAAATTCTGACCAATCAGACTTCCTTCTGGCCGCCTGACAGCTTCTGTAAACCCGGAAGTTTGTTGGTTTTCCCTCGAGAGAGGAATGCTGGAACTGAAAGCTGAAACAGCTGAAAACAGTCGCCAGCTCCCTCCAGCATGGCGCCTGTGGATCAGCAGATTCTGTTGGATCAGAATCCGATTCTGTCTGTGTCATTTTAGATAAAACCTTCTTGGTTCGGACATTAAACCATCTGCTTCGTTTATGTGGACCACTGACCTGCGAGAACCTCCGTCTTGAAAAAGATGCTGTCCTCTGTGGCCTGGGACATCAGGACATTGGACGGGTTCTCCTTCTTGGATCCAGGCGTGTTCTCCAGCGGAGGAATTTCATTTTCGTTCTTGACGTGGTCGTTCTCATTGATAGTTGGTCGCACTGGAAACTGCTGGTCAGGGATCCTGTTATCGTTGATGTCGGGCTGCAGAGAAAACAACAGTGTCAGAACTTGTCCATGAACTGGATCAGAACATCACAGAACCTGCACTCAGAAGCAGCCGAATAGTTCTCACCTTAACTGAAGGTCTGGAATTTGTTGAAGTGGACTCGGTTTCTGAGGAAAAGGATAGAAAACAGATTTTTTACAACCAAGCAGAAAAACTTAAGAGTTCAGTTTTTCAAAAGCAGAACTGACCTCCTTCTCCCGATCCGGATACATCATATTCATTATTGTAATCATCATCTTCATCATCCGAGAAGCCAAAGTCAGAGCCGTTAGAAGAGTCTCCCGACGACTCCAGGTCGCCGCCTTCCGTTGACATGGCAACCGTCTGTGTGGTGCTCATGGGCATCCATGTCTCCGTCTCCCTCACCTGCTGGGACACAATGGACGGTTCAGAGACCAGCATTTCTAAATGAATTTCATTTCAAGTTCGGATCAAAAACTCTGAATCCAGTTTTCATTCCGACTCGATTTTCCTCCAAACGGGCAGGATTCCCTGGAAGCCTTAAAGCAGGTCCTGCACCAGGTTTTCCGCTGTAGCTCCGAGTCTAAAAATGGGATTTAAGTAATAAAACCTGCAGGAAGACGCTGCATGTTTCACGGTCCAGATCCCAGCAGTCAGCAGCAGATAAACCACAGAAGAAGAAGAACCAAACCGAAGCCTCATAATGAGGAGCCATCGGCCGCCTTCAATCACATTCCAGGATCCCATCCACAAAGCAGCAAGAACCAGGAATAACACACACCTCCATCAGCCCAACTAGCTGTAACACACACCTCCATCAGCCCAACTAGCTGTAACACACACCTCCATCAGCCTAACTAGCTGTAACACACACCTCCATCAGCCTAACTAGCTGTAACACACACCTCCATCAGCCTAACTAGCTGTAACACACACCTCCATCAGCCTAACTAGCTCTAACACACACCTCCATCAGCCTAACTAGCTCTAACACACACCTCCATCAGCCTAACTAGCTGTAACACACACCTCCATCAGCCTAACTAGCTGTAACACACACCTCCATCAGCCTAACTAGCTCTAACACACACCTCCATCAGCCTAACTAGCTGTAACCACACCCCTCCATCAGCCTAACTAGCTGTAACACACACCTCCATCAGCCTAACTAGCTCTAACACACACCTCCATCAGCCTAACTACCCTCTAACACACACCTCCATCAGCCTAACTAGCTGTAACACACACCTCCCATCAGCCTAACTAGCTGTACACACACCTCCATCAGCCTAACTAGCTCTAACACACACCTCCATCAGCCTAACTAGCTGTAACACACACCTCCATCAGCCTAACTAGCTGTAACACACACCTCCATCAGCCCAACTAGCTGTAACACACACCTCCATCAGCCTAACTAGCTGTAACACACACCTCCATCAGCCTAACTAGCTGTAACACACACCTCCATCAGCCTAACTAGCTGTAACACACACCTCCATCAGCCTAACTAGCTCTAACACACACCTCCATCAGCCTAACTAGCTCTAACACACACCTCCATCAGCCTAACTAGCTCAAAACACACACCTCCATCAGCCTAACTAGCTCTAACACACACCTCCATCAGCCTAACTAGCTGTAACACACCTCCATCAGCCTAACTAGCTCTAACACACACCTCCATCAGCCTAACTAGCTCTAAACAAAACACCTCCATCAGCCTAACTAGCTGTAACACACACCTCCATCAGCCTAACTAGCTGTAACACACACCTCCATCAGCCTAACTAGCTCTAACACACACCTCCATCAGCCTAACTAGCTGTAACACACACCTCCATCAGCCTAACTAGCTGTAACACACACCTCCATCAGCCCAACTAGCTGTAACACACACCTCCATCAGCCTAACTAGCTGTAACACACACCTCCATCAGCCTAACTAGCTGTAACACACACCTCCATCAGCCTAACTAGCTGTAACACACACCTCCATCAGCCTAACTAGCTGTAACACACACCTCCATCAGCCTAACTAGCTCTAACACACACCTCCATCAGCCTAACTAGCTGTAACACACACCTCCATCAGCCTAACTAGCTGTAACACACACCTCCATCAGCCTAACTAGCTCTAACACACACCTCCATCAGCCTAACTAGCTCTAACACACACCTCCATCAGCCTAACTAGCTCTAACACACACCTCCATCAGCCTAACTAGCTCTAACACACACCTCCATCAGCCTAACTAGCTCTAACACACAGTTAATCAGCTTTAACAATATTTCGCAGAATAAAAGTTGACCACAAACGCCACATCCTCATCCTCGCCCGGCCAGCGGAGCTGACGTTGTGGTTCTGGTAATAGTTTCCATGCGGGAAGGTTGACAGAACCCAGTTCCGATGGAGTGGGACTCAACAATGGTGAAACGGTGAGTTAATGCGACTCCCAGCAATCCCATTTCCTCTCCCTGAGTCCGCTTCCATTCCAGAGTCTGTCCCCTGATGAGAAAGAAGCAGTTTGGAATATTTTCTGGACCTTATTTAGTTACTGATGCTTCAGAAACAAACCGGTTCCAAGTGGACCACTCAGATCCTTTCAGCTCCTACACTGCACTTGGTTTAGCCCACTTGGCGTTCCTGCAGTCAGTTAAACCTACATCCAACATGAAGGAGCGTAAAATGGTGACTGGTGGCTCTGCATTTTCTCATCCCGAGTCAGGCTGCAACATGCCTGCTGCGTTACGTTACAGGAATCCCAGTCCAGATTCAGACCCGGAATGAGTCACATTTTGTTTCCGTACCGAGCCCTGAGGCCCACTTGGCCCATCTGCGGCTTCCAGCAGGTTTAAAGGCCCCGGAAAGTGTTTTCGCTCCGACCCGGATATTTGAGCCGGCTTTAACTGGTGCTGTTTTTGGGTTTGAGGGCAAATATTTATTCCGACTCAGCATTCTGAACCGGGTTTGCTTCTTCTGGCTGCCAAAACAGTTCAAAGCTATTTGTAAAAGTTCAATTTACGAGCGGATCATTAATGGGATTTGGCTCCAAGCTTGAAAGGATCTGGAAACTGATGTGAAGGAGAAGCAGAAGAGGAATTTAACTGAGCCGAATGTTGAAAGCAGAGACCCTCAGATCCGGATCTCACTGGCAGATAAACAGTCCTGGTTTTCACACATCCAGCCTGATCTGTAAAAAGTTCCACAGTGAAATGAAACCTGGACAGAAAATGTTCCCTGAAACATGGAACGGTTTGGAATCCAACAGAAAAACCAAGGAACAAACATCCTGATGTTTTTGTTGATGCAGGTTTCTGTTTTAATGCATTTGATGAATGGGGAAAATATTCCCAGACTGGACCTGCAGCCTGGTGCTCAGAGACGGTCCCAGGTGGATCATCAGCCTGTTAATCAGTACTTAAAACCACCGAAGTTCTTTAATGTTTGATCCGGAACGTTGCTTCATGGCGGTTAATGAATAACCAGCAGATCAACTCTTATTTTGGGAATCATTCGGGAAGCTGGTCTAAAGCCTTGTAGATCTTTGATTCTAAGGCTTTAGACTAAAGCCCGTCGAGCTACAGACGACTCCGTGGTTCTGTGTAAGAAGGTCCAGCCCAGTAAAAGTTAAACTGGTTCAACAGGCTGAAAACGTTCCCATGTTAATGTTTACCAAAACAGCTCTTCATCCTGGCTGTCCCTGACCTTTAACCCCCCTCAGTTATGAAACTTGAGTGGAAGTAGCACACCGCAGGCCATCCCAACAGGTCCGATTTGCTCAGTCGGGCCATAGGTGGGAAGAAGGGTTCCGTTACGTAAAAGAAGAACCTGGCGGGTCGGAGTTTATCCCTCAGTCTGGAGAGTTTTAGTTTTTATTCTGACACTGGACCAGAGTCGGACCAGGTCCACGACGGCCGGGACAAAAATAAGCCCAGTTTGGTCCTGAGACACGTCTGAGTCAATCCACAAACAGAACTCCAACAGGACCCAGAAACAAAGCCTGAACTGGTTCCGGCAGAATCCAAAGGGAGAAGATGGATGAGCCCAGTTAAACCCTGGCTCTGACCGGGTTCTGTTGAAATCCAAAGTTTCTGTCCAGCATGTAGACACAGAACCTTAACACATAAACAAAATGATCAGTTTAATGTGACGTCTGCTGCTGGGATGAGGCCATCCCGGTCGGATCCGGTCAGAACCGGTCAGCTGTAAACAAACGACCAACAGGTTTAGTGGGACGGCGCTAAAAACACCCGGGTCCACCCGGCCCGACAAGAAGCTCAGGTGATGCCTCTAAAGCACGGCTGTTGCCCTGGAAACGGCCCCACAACCATCCTCAGCAGCAGATTGGAACCAAATGGGTTCGCACTATAAAACAGAAACACAAAGCGGTCCCACTGCGGTCCAGTCATCCTGGAAAACCGGGAATAAATGGCACCATGTGCAGCAAAGAGATGATGTTACTCTCACAGAAACATAACCGGTTCTCCTTCATTTCAGACAGGCAGCCGGATGTGGATCGGAGCCAAACCGGAGTATGGTGTCCAGATGGACCCGATGAAAAGGAAGGGAAAGTAATATTGTTTAAAGGCAGCAGAAAGGATCCAGACAGGACCAGGAACACCGATCATCTCCATCCATCCTCAAAGCTCTTTGTTTTACAAAAACGTCCTAATTGTAGAGCTCGCTTGGTGTCGGAGTTGCAGGACAAACTGCTGCTGATCACGTGACCCGGATTTCATTACGTGAAGCGCCACAGGAGCCAAATTACAGGGCGTGGTGAAGGAAGGAGGGTGAAGTAGCTGGTTCTGGAGCAGGAAACCCGACATGAACTCGCTCAACTTCAATAATCAAATTAATAAACAACCGACACATTAAAACTTTGTAACCGAGATTTTTCCTGACTGGAATGTGGTGGGAAGAGCTGCTCATTAGGACCTTTGCTACCTTATTTTCTCACTGAACGCTGAGAACTGCAGTCATTTCTGATGAGAACCAGAAGCTCAGTTTTCTCCCAGACTTCCTGATCCATGGAGACGGACTAAGCAGCCGCTGGGTTCTGCCCTAATGGGCCTAATGGAGGGCTGAGGAGCAGCCTCCTGTGGGAGCGTCTGATCTCATCAACGCAGCTTTTATTGGCCAATTCCTTCCAGCCACTGGTTCATGATAACTGGACAATTCCCAGTCATCCGTGAAGCCATGACAAGACACATGCAGGACTCAGCCTCTTCCCATCCTTCAGATCTGACACATCTCCTCCAGGATCAAAGGCTGAAGAGCTTTTTTTGGATGAAAGCGTTCAAGGTCAGGAAGTCTAAGGAAGAAAGGCAGGAAACATCCGTCTGAAACAAACCCATCCATGTCAAACAAAAGTCTCAGGAGACACGAGGTTATGCATCCTGAGAGGAAACTGCAGAGCTTCTGAATTTTCCTTCTGGCATGTTCATTAGAGTCAATGAGAGCCTTTGATTTCCAGTAAAAAGCTGAGGATCAGCCCAGTTAGAGCCATTAACTCTGATGGAAATAACAGAACGTCTCTCACATCCCTTCAGATTTTACTTCCTGCACAAAATAAAGCAGAGCGGGTCAGCCAGACGGGTGGACGTCTGCAGCCGTCGGACGGAAAATACTTTCATTTATTCTGTGAAGTTTCTGCAGGCAGATGGTGGACTTCAGGTGGACCGTGGGCTGGAATCTCCTGCAGTCACTTCTGGTTCTGAACGCAGTAAATCTGCAGCATCCTGACTTCCAGGTTTTATGTTCTGTTATCTGAGCCGGAAAAAAACTAAAAACTCTGACCTGGAGCCACTATTTGGTCCAGCCCTACTTTATGCTGACTGCAGCTCCGTCTGCGTGAGTGTGTGTGTGTGTGTGTGTGTGTGTGTGTGTGTGTGTGTAACTGACTAAGGAATGCGCCTCGATGTGGGCCAGCTCGGTAGTCGAGGTCTCGGCTGCTCAGTCAGCCACCACATTCCTGTCTCGTCTCTGAAGGAGCCAAAGCAAACCGACACTCGGAGAACCGACAGCCTGCAGAGTCCGACAGGAGAACCGTCTCAGAGTCCCGACTCCAACAAGTTACAGACGGATGCTCGGCTGATCACATGAACACCAATGGAGGCCTGAAACCTGCACAAGTCACGAGTCAGACGAAAGCTTCAGAGACATGGGAACATCAAAGAAGAGCCGTTGTGCTGAGACTCATTCCTCAGGAAGGACGTCTGAATGAAGTCCTCCAACCCCTGAAACACTCGGATCTGTGAAGTATGAGGAGGACCTTCACACAAACTCATTTATTTGCTCTCATTTACTGAGGAAAATTCCACAGAGCTCCACAGCAAAGCGTTCTGTTATGCAACATCTGCAAAACCCAGCAGAACCCGAGTTAAAGTTTGTTTCCACAGCCGCCCGCACATGAGCTCCGGTAAACAATAAAAGGTCAAACAGAACCGCAGTGAAGTAAATAAACAGAACTCAGGCAAACAGATCCATGACGTCAGAAAACCACTGAGAAAAACAAGAAGGTTAGTACAGAGCCTAGTGATTACTGGACTTCAGCTCAGCGGTTCGGTTCTTCTAGTCTGGCAGACGTGTTCTGCCGAAAGCTGCAAACAAGCAGACTTTGGGCCAGGAACAACCGTCTGTCTGGGTCCCACTTGGCGTCCCGGATCAGCGAAGGCAGAACGGAGGTGCAAGAAAACTCTCCGAGATCTACGGTTCCGTTTTAAAGGAACATCAGCGGTTCTGCTCAGGACTGAAACTGAATCTAAACATGGCAGAGCTCAGCTTGCATCCTGCTGATAATAAAATGAAGTGATATTTGACCCGTTCAAACAGTCTGCAGGTTTCTCAGCTGCAGCTCCGTGTCTCCCGGAGGCCCCGGCTCTGTTCAGCGTTTCCTGCAGGATTCATGGAAGTTTAATAACAGTTCTTGCAAAGAAAGAAGTCAGATGAAAGTGATACGGGGGTTTAAAGCTCGACTTCTGCTCTAAATGCATTCATATAGTTCCCGCTAGCGCTGCCAGAGTATGCAGCGGTTAGAAGGGGTGGAGGGAGATCGGGTTAGGCGGCTCGCCAGCACAACCAGGAAGGACAAAAAGCTCCTCTCTCTGTGCCAACATTCCTCGGCCACAGGGATTTTATAGACCAGCGGACAGCAAAGCAGGAACCATTATTACATCCTAGTTATTCTATTTATCACGCCCCCCTCCTTCCCACCACGCTGTCTTTCAGAGCGCCCCGTCAGGCAAAGGAGAGAAAAAAGAAAAACTTCCTCAAAAAAAGACCTCCTTCATTCTCTTGCAAATGATCCAAGGGGCTAGATGCCAAAGCAGCCACATTCCTACAAGATCCAAGAGAAAAGACTCAACAAGCCGAGGTTTGCTGGATTAACTCCGAGCCAAAGAGGATTTCTTTTACACTGATTAACAACCACAGTCGCCACCTTTAACGTGCATTAATGGTGCCAATTAAAACCAATTTAAGATCAAACTGGTCTGTCACGCCTCAATAAGCCGCGAGACGTTCGTCTTCTCTAGCCTCACATGTTTATTTACTAGATTTTAAACCAGGATAGTTTTCCTCTGATCCTCGGGTGCTTTCCCATCTCCCACCCCCATTCTGCTGAGGAATGGGCCTGTTCCAACTCGCCTTACAGGAGCAGAACACATGAAGGCTGACAAGGACACAACAGCAAGACTCGTTGGGCTTCCTCTCCAAAGTCAACCAAAGCAGATCAAGGTTGGACTCTGATCAGTTTTCCAAACAAATCCAAAACTTCCCGTTGGTTTCCAGTGGATCTGAAATCAACTTAATCCTCAAACACGTTCCGATCATTCCTGAGGCTCTTTGCATTCAGAGCACGTTCTTTTGTCAGGTGAGGGAACATTGTTGTTGATTAGCTAGGAACGCCAAACCCACATACCAACGATGACCTCAGCAGGAGATGAAAAGGCAGCGAGTAAGAGGGAGGCGCCGGGAGGGATCGGCAAAGCTTATCAAAGAGCGGGAAAAAAAGGAAGAAATGATGGAGCGACGGGCTGAGGAGGCCAGAACCTAGAGCTCACTTACAGAGCAGGAAAAATAGGATGAGGGGAATGTTTTGGGGGGAAAGCTGTAGGTGTATCCACACAAGGCCCGACTAAAAAGGAGCATGCCCTATGAAAAGACCCCAGGGCCCATTGAGATCCCTCCAAGTGTGCAAAATCCCCCAGAGGGCTGGTCAAGATCACCAGAGGTCACATTCCAGCATGATGGTAGAAAAAACAGGAGGAAGAAGTGAGGAATATCTCGGACAGTAAAGACAAGGCGGATCAGACGGGTCAAACTCTCATCTAAGAAATCCCTGCTGGCTTTCGGATGATTGAAAACTGTAAGAGTAAAAACACGCCAGGCATGCTGCTAAACCTGCCATTACTGCCTTTTCACTCCATTTACATAGAGCAACTGGGCCCACTGGGAGGAGTGGACTGTGGGTGGCCCGCATTACCTCTCCACCACTCTCCAGCCAGAACCATCACCCACTGAAAACCTCCAAAAACAACACAAACAGGCAAATTAACCAGAACCCAACCAATCACATGATTGATCAGCTGGTTCTGCTTACAGACAACCAGGTCACATGACCAAACTGAGCGCAGAAGGTTTAAATAGACCTCGGATTTACTCAAGAATCAAACCGAATAAACAACAATACGGTGACATAATAAACCCGTTCAACAGAACCAGGACATGGTTCTACAACAGCACAGAGGGAGGCAGCACCAGCACACCCAGCAAAAACAGCCATTTT
Organism: Crenichthys baileyi; assembly: GCA_036173005.1. Taxonomy (NCBI): domain Eukaryota; kingdom Metazoa; phylum Chordata; class Actinopteri; order Cyprinodontiformes; family Goodeidae; genus Crenichthys; species Crenichthys baileyi. Next base: position 15,030 of record JAHHUM010001171.1, read on the forward strand.
ATGTAAGTTGCAACCGGTTGCCGCCGATGGAGGCGTTTCCACAGAAACACAGCTCCACAGAAGAACAACTGGACCTGCAGTGGTCCCAGGTTTGCAGTTCTGGTCACCTGTTGATTCAACCCTCAACAGCTGATCAAGAAATCTACTCCAGCCGGAGCATTCCCAGGATTTCTACTTTCATGGGCAGCAACTAAAGCGTCCACACCAGCATGAAGGTACACGACCGACCCAATCCAACGTTGGGTCATTTCTGTGAGCATAATTTTATAAAGCAAGCCCACGGAAAGGCGGGTGGAGGTGGACACCAATCTGCCAAATTAGATTCATCCAGCGTTGGTGGAATCTGGCAAATGTGGGTTTTTCCCTCCAAATTCTTTCTACAAATACTTCTTGATGGATCTGTTCTAATTAAACCACCAGCCGAAGAGCGAAGCATCTCTGAGCTCCTTTATCGGGTATTTCCTGGATTGGTCTTTAAAACAAACCTCTCAGATGCTGCATTATAAAGGAATGGACCCGGACACATCGTCTGTGACTCGGTTTGTCCGTCAAACTGGGTTTAAATTCGTTAACCTTCATAAAATCAGCCGAGGAAAGATAATCAAGCTGTGTGTTTTAGACAGGCAGCTAAATAATCTGTGAAAATGGTTCTGCACCCACAGATCTGGAGAACTGATGATAGGGACTTTAAAGATAGTTAAAGAAAATGAAAAATGCGGAGAGCTGTTGGATCAACATTGTTCAAAAAGCAAACATTACGGAAAACGCCAGCCTGGCTGGGATTGTTTGCTTCAGAGCACCTAAAAGTACAGGGAGGGAGTCTGGTACCTCCTAACCCGCAGCACACAAATTCTTTCAGGATTAAGTCAACCTTTTGGATCTGGGAACACAGGAAGTCCCTGCTTAACTCTTCCCAAGTGTTTGGAGGAGGGGGGAGTTGCTTTTATCATCGTGTTATTCATGCTTTTTATGGTCTATTATTCTAAAATGAATTCATTTATGTGGTGTGAGATTAGTCTGACAATAAGTCGAGGTTAATAAGGTTAAAAATAAGACGTTTTCGGATCTAGAGCCACCCCCGTCCCCAATCTGGGCCCCGTCTGGGATAATTGGAGCAGGCTGTGGGAGTCCAAATCCCCCAGCCGGACAATCCTGCAGTTTTCCAATAAAACAGCTAAAAAGCAACCAAAGTCACAGTCGAACCCGTTAAAGTAAGCAGGAGAAAGCAGTCTGCTAGGCTCGGCCTGAATGGACTCACCGACTCGGAGAGGACGGAGACGGAGAACATCAACACGAGGCACAGGGGGAAAACCATGGCTGTCCTCTCACTTCGCAGCTCGTTTAAATCAGAAACGAGAGGATAAAACTGAGCCGCAAGGAAATGTAACCGCTTTAATGGCTTTAGATGCGGTGCTGCGGGTCTACTCTGGTCCTGCGTCCGTCTTTAGTCCAGAAAAAGTTCGCTCGGTCCGATGTTTGTCGCCTAACCCGTTTATCTTCCGTGACGTCTGCCTCCGCTAACCGCTGGATCTGTACTGGGCTCCGCACCGGCTCCTCCGCTTCTCTATAAGGCGGAGTGATGTAACCAATCAAAACCCGTGACGAGTGCGTGACGTTGCGAAATGTTCCGGTAACCAACAGGTTGGTCCTTCATCTGAAGCTTGCTGCCATGTTGTTACGGGAAAGCAGCTTGTGTTCAGCTTGTTTTCTTCGCAGTCGTACGTCAAGACGGTCGCCATATTGAAGAGGACAAAGCTGATCAGCGTTCTGGATTCCAACCCGAATTTAAAGGGAAATTAGAGCTGAAAGGCTGCGATGGACTGACGCCTCTCGCATGCAGACTGCTGGAGATAAGCACCAGCTCCCCTGCGACCCACTATGGAAGAAGCAGGTATGGAAAATGAATGGATGGATAAATGGGTGGAACTGAAAGGGAAACTCGACATAACTTAAATAAATTTATGTCCATTTGAGACCCAGCTTAGCAGATATGGTTTGTATTAAGTGAACCAAATTAAGCCCATATGAGCAGCCCACAGTGAGCCCAGACCCTCTTGGTACCCATCCTGCCTGCGCAAAATCCTAATGGGGCCTACTTACACATGTGGTCGTCAGAGAGACCACCTGCATCATTTGCTGAAGTCGAAATTCCCACTTGGAAAGTTGGAAGCTGCCTCATCAAATAAATATGTGCAGCAGCCATGCTGCACATATTTACGAAGTAAAGTTGCAGCAACAAAAATGTTTATTTGGGAAATGTTTCAGTCACCCTCAAACAAACGTTATTAACAGAGCACTTTTAAACAATGTGACACAAGTGTTTAAAAGAATCCAAGCATGAAAAGAAAAATCAACGATGCTAACAACAAGACCACTAGAACAATGTGTCATGAAATGTGGATCTGAGGAAATGCAATCATACATAAAGAAACCGCAAAGGTACAAAAAATATGTTTTAATGTTAAAATTAGATCAAAACTCTGGAATTCAAAAGCACAAAATGTACTTAGGAACAAAATGAAAAATGAAACGAAGATATTATTTCATTTTTGATTAGATATAAAACATGCTAAAACAAAATAAAAATATTAAAGGCATAAAGATCAAATCAGTCTTCTTATTTAAATATTTAAATATTCTGCTGTAAAGCATTAAATAGCCTTAAGCCAAAATACATTTCTGAGTTGCTGGTCAGGTATTTTCATGAAATATCTGTTTTCTGATGTCTCTTTCTGTATTCAGTGCTTTTACAGCTGTCTTATTAAGAAACTACTTTATTTACCTGATAACTAGAGTGATAAAGTTAGAAAAGTAGTTTTCACTGTTTGTGGTGAAATATTGTAATTAGTCAGTCAGTCATTTTCTACCGCTTATTCCATAGTGGGTCGCAGGGGAGCCGGTGCCTATCTCCAGCAGTCTATGGGCGAGAGGCAGGGTACGCTAGTCCATCGCAGGGCAACACACAAACAACCATCCACACACTCATTCATACACCTAAGGGCAATTTAGAGAGACCAATTAACCCTAACAACTGTGGGAGGAAGCCGGAGTACCCGGAGAGAACCAACGCATGCACGGGGAGAACATGCAAACTCCATGCAGAAAGACCCCCGGGCGGGAATCGAACCCTGGACCTTCTTGCTGCAAGGCAACAGTGCTACCAACTGCGCTACCGTGCAGCCCTATTGTAAGTATGTATGTGAATAATAATTAGAAACAATCTAAGTATTTTTTTTTTCACATATATATTGTAATTATGTATGTGAAAAAATACTTAGATTGTTTCTAATTATTCTGTATTTTAATGTACTATTGTTCATAATTTGTTCTTTCAGGATATGTAATGGTGAATCATTTTGGCCTAAAAGACACCTACACTATATAAAATAAATGAGTGCTCTGTCTGTCTAAACACTGTTTATAGAAAACCAACAAAGATAGTTTATAACCTGCACCATCCTTAAAGTATTTCTGATTGGAATGAGGTTAAACCGTGTTCAGCTTGTTGAGTCATTCCCACATCTGCACATCTGCAGGAGCTGTTGAGCAACCTTTTTCACGGAGATCTGAGAAGTGAAGGAGTAAAACAATGGAAGACTTTAACACAGTTTATGTTACATTAGCATTAAAACATGTGGTTGTTCATGCAAAGCTGCTTTCTAAGGCAATATCTGCTGTTTATATCCAGTAATAATAACAGCCCACAGAGAGTTATCTTATCTAACTCAGTGTGTTATGGCCTGACAGACTTTCATTTTCCTACAAACAGAAATAACTACATGAATGTTAACAGTAGATGTGTTGAATTTCTGAGGTAATTACTAATAAAGCAGTCGTGTTGCTCTGCGTTTCTGTTTGAGTGAAAGCAGAAGCAGCGGCCTGTTTTTTTCACTCTGCTGCTTCATGGAAATTCTCCGAGTGACGACATCTTCCTCCTTTCCTTTCTCACCTCTAGAGCGCAGAGTATGTCATTTCCTATCTGCATCATTTTCTTTTCTTCCCTCAGGGTTTTACAGCAGGAGGAATCAGGGATGTTTCACCTTAAACTTCAGTCATTAATCACATTAATTACCTCAAACACTTTTCTCTGAAAGCCAAATTTGAACTTTGTGGTTGTTAAATAAATTGATTTTATGAACAATTCATGTTCCAAAACTTATTTATGAAATAAATAATAATTAATGCATTCAATTTATGCATTAATCATTTATAAACAATATACTTGACCTTATGTGCAAAATACATTTTCCAACATATTGTATAAAATGCTGTTGTTTCAGATGTATTTTTGGCAGATTGTATTTTAATCAAAGGCTGACTTAAATGTTTCCTTCTGCAGTTATTTGACATAATCTAATTTTCTACTGATTTTTTGTTTTAATTTATACACATCTAAGCCAATATACCATACATTTTATAACACATTTAGTTAATTTCTCTCAGATCATAGCTAATTAACTATAAACAACTTCATATTTTCCTTTTTATTAAATTTTCTATCATCTGTAATCTAGTTATTTTTCACCATATATAGATACAGTACATTGTCAGTATATCTGAACTACTCATCAGAGTTATAAGAAGTTATTACAGAGGGCTCATGCACACAAATCATATATAATTTCTTCATCTTCTTAAAAAAATTTCTGGTATTGTTTATAAAGCAGCGCATTGTTTATATGTAAGTTAGATGTGGCTTAGAATGTGTGTTTTTTAAATTATAGAAATGTATTTAATGTTTTTATTTGAACTTTGAGAGGTTTATAAAATGTATGAACATTTAGTGTTATATTATTCTGTTTATGAATGAGTTTTGAATAAAAACAAGTTCTCACTTTCTTTGTTCAGAATTAACAAATTCCTACAGCAGGAAGATACTGGGTCCAAAGCTCAGCTAGAGCCTTTCTGTGTGGACTTTCCCAGTGGCAGAGTGGCTTTCCTCCATGAACTCCAGTTTCCTTCCACAGTTTAAAAACATGTGTATTCTAAGTAAGCCCAGGTGGGAGTGTGTGCATGCACCGATGTGTGTGTCTGTCGTGGATCTGGGAAGGAGCGGCAACCTGACAGAGGAATGGCAGCAGCCGCCTTGCAACCCTGAAAATTACAGTAAAGGTCAGAAAATAAATGGAAGAATGGAACACCACTCTCAGGTTGCAATCGGTTATAATAACTGCTTCTTGATGAATGATTGTCATGCCTTATCTTGGGAAAATGACTGGAAACAACTGTTTTATTGTTTTTGACTGCTGGGACACAACGTGGGGATTTTCTGATTGTTTCGCTGTTTGCCGTTCCATTTCATCCATGATGACACAAAGGAAATACGTTTAGAGGTAAGAACATGACACCCAGGGAGGCATGAAAGATATTACGAAACCGGGAAAACCCAACAGCTATACCTGTGTATGCTCAAGCTCTCAGCAAGCATCAGAAAAACCTTTATAAACGGAGTCATTTTAGCAAAATGAAAGGAAAACCAGGTGTCACAGAGCAGGTTTGCTTTGTGCTATTCCTGGTTAGGTTAACATGGAAAAGTTAGTCACTGAAGGCATACTGTTTGCATTGGAAGATGGGAAATTTTAGTCTCCTGGCAAACTCATCTGTCAAATCAGCTCAGATCAGTTGGATAAACCTGCTGCACATATTTCTCACATACAGCCCTGTTAAAAGAAAGTGCACCCCGCAGTTAAAAGGCTTTACTGTTAGAAAATGATGAAAGATAAATAGATTATGGGAAATAAAAGATATGAAAACAGATACGTGAGAGTTTATGCTGCTGAGCAGAAATGAAACCCAAATGCAGAAGCAGATTAGGAAAAACAGCAGGAAATACCCACATTATGATCAGCTCATGATTCAGCACTTTATTCTCTGTAATCCTTTTCTGCGTGATCTTATCAATCTCTTTGTTTTTTTATGCAATCTATCGAACCCAGCAAACCCCTCCAGATCATCTGCAGAGACGTTTCCTAAGCAGAAATATAATCTGCCCACCAAGTCCTGGGTCCAATCAGAGGCCTAATCCCACTGGGATTTGTTCCAAACCTCTCCCTAGAAAGGTAGAAAGACATCCAGAAGGGATCCTTTCCAGATTCCCAAGCCACCTCAGCTGGCTCCTGATGATCAGTAGAAGCAGCTACTTTACTCTGAGCTCCTTCCCCCAATACTTCAGAAGGAGCTCATTTCTGCCTGCAGTGCCTCATTATTTCAGTCCCAATCTAGAGATCGCGACCACAGGTGAGGTTTAGACTGTAGATTTACAGGTAAGATGACATTTTCATCTTTCAGCTCAGCCATGTCTTCATCACAAGAGGCTGTAGAAACGTGAGCTCAGTCTTGGAGGCACAAAACATCACCCAAGCCAGTCCCTTTTGGCTGAAAACAGGTCCAGTACCTGATGGTTGTAAATTACCAAAGAACCTACACAGGACACCCACAAGTCTTCGACAGGTTAAATAAAAACATGAAGACAGGTTGGAAAAGCTCCAACGCACCCCTGAATATTCATATGAGGACAAAGAGCTGGTCTGTGGATTTGTTTGCTTTGTGTTGATAACTGGTAATGAGTTTTTAACATCACAGTTGAGGAATTGTGACCCACTCTGCTTTGCTGAATTGTTTTAATTAAGCTACAGTGGTGTTTTTTTTCCAGCATAAACACCCTGGTTACGATCATGCCACAGCATACCAAAGGGATTTAAACCCAGACTTTGAAAACCTCCACTCCAGTTTGTTTTTCAGCCACTCAGAGGTGGACCTGCTTGTGTGCTTTGAGTCATTGTCCTGCTGCAGAAGGCAAGTGAGCGTAAGCTAAAGGTCACAAACCGATGGTTGGACATTTTCATTCAGAATTTACTGCTAGAGAGCAGGTTTCATGTTTCCATCAATTACAGCAAGTCATCCAGGTCCTGAAGCAGCAAAGCAACCTCAGACCTTCACCTTAACTGAGGCCAGGAGGCCTGCTGAATAGCTTTTCTCCCTTAATGAATGAAATCATCATTAAAAAACTGATTTTGTTTTATTTTGGTTGTTTTTCTATCCAAAATTAGTTTGATGATCTTATTTTGGTGTGACAAAAAAGAGCAAAAACAGAAAAATCTTTTACAGCTCTGTATTTAGTTGCATGTAAATAAATGTAAAGATCTGATTCTGGTAGTTTAGAACTCAGTAAGCTTTGGAAATGAATGCATCTGGTCTGTTTCTTCTTATTCATGTTGGTAACCTTGATGGATCACACTGACCCCAGCCAGAGACACCAAGGTTTGGTTTTGGACCGAGCTCAAAGCCGAGTCACACAAAGAGAGTCCGAGTCATGGTTTGACAGACTAAGATAGACACAAGACGAGGGCCCATTTAGAATCAAAACTAGCTTTATGAATCTGCAAATTTAGTTGTTTTGTTTTCTATCCATCATCTATCCCTAGCTGTCCTTGCAGGGTCACTGTGGGCCGGTTCCTATCTCTAGCGGTAATGGGGCGAGAAGCAGGGTCCATCCTGGACAGGTCACCAGTCCATCACAGGGCGACACGGAGACACACAAGACAAACCCGCATCCACACACTCACACCTAAAGGCAATTTAGAGAGAGCAGTTAAGCTAACAGTCATGGTTCTGGACTGTGGGACGAATCTGGAGTACCAGGAGAAAACCCACACATGCACAGGGAGAACATGCAAACATCTATGTTTTTCTTTGTTCACCCTCTAATCTTTAGAGTTCCAGCAAGCTTTATTTTTGTTTGCCTTCATGCTTCTTCAGCAGAGACCACACCCAGCTTGTTCAGCCCAATTACTACTGGACTGTTCTAATTCCGTTCCCAAATCCAAAGAGAGAAACCACCAAAATGTCCGGACTGTACCACAGAACCAACATCTTCCCAGCCAGAGTGACCTCCAGGGCGGCCCCAGAGCAGAAACCCAAGCTGGTTTGGGGAGGGTAAACAGTCCTGTTCTATGATTAAAGCTGTTTTCTGGCTTCAGAACCTGTTGGACCTCAAACGCTTCCCTGCTTTTCATTTTCATTTTCAAACTTTCCTCGGAATAAAATCAGATATTTTAAACTGTCAGTGATGATGTGTAAAACCTCGTGTTTGTGTTACAGAGCGAGACACTAATAAACAGCTTGAGAAACAGAGTTCCCCTTTCAGTTAAAGTTCCTGTTTGTTTGCTTGTGTGTTGTTAAAGGCTCTTTATCTGCCTTTCTTTTTTTATTCCACTGTTGTAAAATGGGAGTTTTTACTCTCTTTCCTCCCTGTGCACCACCGGGTCCGTTTCTCTCCAGTTCCGAGACCCAACCAGTAAAACCAGCTTATTATTTACCTTGAGAAATAATGATAAATGGTTAAGTATAAAATCAAGATTTAATGCCAAAATGATCAGTGTACAGAGTATACAATTGAACAGATACAGAGTGACATTCACCTTCGGTACCGGGCCCTCCTCAGCCCATCTTAGGGATGAACCGAGAGGAGCAAAGAATGGAGTGTGTGTCCTGTTTGTATCCATGCCTGTTCTTAACCCTCCTAAAGGGTGTCATCCTCTAGTATCAGTTTATCCTTGACTATGTGTTGCATCTTATGTGAAATCAGCAGTTATGTTGTGTAGCTGTAGCAGATAAGCAACAAGGGCAGAGATATTTAATTAGGCAGCGAAGAGATGATTAGAAAAGGCCACAGAATCAGACAACCATAACACTACTGTGATATTTACAGGGGATTCCTGGCTTAATATTTGCATAATGTTTTTAATCATCCCTCGTTGTTTATTGTGTGTTTTACATCTCAGATGACATTTAGAAAAGTTTTCATGGTATCAGAGAAAGAAGAAGTGAAAAGGAAACCCAGAAACATCACACCAGGATCTGGAAAAGTCATGGGGCTGAAAATACCATAAGGTCACTACTTACAGTCGAGATGCTGGCGCCAAATAAACTAAATAAACAGCAGTTTGTTTGATAGAAGAACTACATGGATAATAAAGCAGTTTTATGGTTTCCCTAAATGTCAGAGGGTCTTCCTGGTCTGTGAGATGAATCACGCTGTTCATAAGTTCATGTTTCAGTGAAACATCACATAAAACCAAGACTCCTCTCTGCCGCCTGAAATCAAGAAGCAGAAACCTAAACCTTAAAACAAACCTTGAATGAATTAGTAAATTCATGAATAACAAATATCCCAACCTCTTGGTTTAAACTCAGTCTGAGGGTAGACTTTGGAATAAATCACTCTTTAAACGTCCTAATTAGCACAGTAATAAACCCAGCAGGGCTGAAGGTTCACATCTAATGTTCCACAGAGCCATCACTACGGACCTATAAACCAGCAATCCTCGTTGATTCATCGAGTGAGGCTTACGTTTCCATAAGCAACTATGGAAGCAGCTGGGAATACAACTTTCTAACATGTTGGAATCAGCTGCAGAGAGCATGTTCCTTTGAGATGATCCACGCGAGGTCACAGAAACTGGGAAAGAAAATGAATCATAAATTTCAGTGTTTAACAAACATTTGAGAACAAGAATAATAGATTTACTTTCATTGCAGTCCCCACAACCTGCAGTGCAATAACTTTATGCTAGCAGGGAGGCATGTAATAAAATGAATTATTGCTTCTTCCTACAACTTTATAAAGTCTTGCAGATGTTTCTGTGTGCGCCGATGAAGAAAGAGGTCAGAGTGAAACATTGAACTGCTGTTCAGGCCTGAATAGTTTGATCACAAATCGACAGATCTAGTCTGAAAACACATCTTGACACCTGATATTAAAATGTGCCCAGAGGTCCTCAGAGACCACCTGTAATCTGACCTGGTGCATTTAACCATGTAACCTTTAGACGTTCAGCAGAGCAGTAGTGAGTGCACAAAGATGAAATGTTTAAACTCCACAACTTGTTTAAGCGCTTAGACTCTGTTAAACTGTGGAAGGCAGAACGTTTTCTGTAATTAAATGAGACAAACTGTAATAAATATCTTTGAACGAGAAAAATGTGTCTGGATAAAGGAGACACTGGGACCTCTTGGTTCTTTGGTGAAATCCTCTGTTAGGAACCTTGACGTAACCTTTGATTCTGGTTTTACTTTGGACACACAGGTCAAGTGTAACATGTCAACAAACGAAACAAGGCTCCAATCTTGATGCTGCTACACTGGCTTCCTGTTTATTTCAGAGTGCAAGTTAAGATTTTTTTTGTTGACTTGAAGAGATCCTCATGGACAGACACCAGGTTATCTCGGAGGGCCTCGGCACCCACATGCCAGACGTGTTGCAGAGCTATAAGAACAGATCTGCTGACACCAAACCTCAAAATGAAGATTTTAATCTGAATCTGTTTCAGACCCATGATGGAAAGTGGAATAAAACTTAACTTACTTTAATCTTTCACTTTAAACAACATGAGAGAGGTTATAAACAGACTGTTCACTCAAATTTTTTATTTAAACTCTAAAACTTTAGCGCCCCCAGCTGCTCAGAACATGATCTACAGCTGAATTTATTGAGTTTCTGTAGATCATGTTTATCTTTCATCTAAATTTTTTTTGGGATATGTTTACTCTTAATAAAAATGTACAAAAAAATGTTTTTAAGGAAAAAACAATGAGATACATTTCTGTGTTTTACCTTTTTTAAAAACCCTTTTAAAAAATGGAAAGAGTGAACGTTTATGCTCTGTGTTTCATGTTAGCCGGTGAAAATCATAAGATGCGAAATTTGATCCTTAAAAAACTGAAAATAAATAAACATTTAAGGGTTTTTTAAAGGAGAGCGTGTTTGTCGGACAATACTGCCATCTGCTGGTCATTGCAGAGAGACCGGGTTTAATTCAATTCAGTTTTATTTCTATAGCGCCAATTCAAAGCACATGTCGTCTCAAGGCTCTTCACAGTCAGTTCAATCGAATCATCCAGATTTCAGATCCAATTAATCCTAACTATCAAACAGATTAGAGTGAGTTATTTACTCAAATTGGTTAAAAAGTTTTTCTGTCTAAGGAAACCCAGCAGAAGCATCCGATCAGTGACTTGCAGCATTTATCTTTTTACTATTACGTTTAGTTTTTATTTAAACCATTCATTTTCAATCCTAGTTTTTTCTTGAACTCAATATTTTTCCTTTGTTTATTTATTAGAGGTGAATTTCTTGCTGTTTTGTTTTTCCTATTTCTTTTATATTTTTCATATTTATTAACACCCAAATATATTTAAAACATGTTTTTTTCTTAAAAAATATATTAGTTTTGAAATTATTTTGGTGTCCTTTTATCCTTTAAACCAGTGGCGTGCACAGACACTTTGGGGGCAGTGGATTTTACACCTGACGCCATCTTTTTAAAATCAGTTTGTTTAGATGACGTTGAGGCAAGTGAAGTTTTACTTTTTCATCTGAGGTTTAGGAAGCAAATCCACTCGTTTTGTTTGTCACCTGGATGGTTAGCGGCCTCACGCGGGGCGGGGCTCTGTGTCCACCGGTCTGCTGCGCGCCCCGTCCCCGTCCAGACACACTACAGATACACCACAAACATCCTGGTTATTATTGAAATATACACGGTCACAAGATATGGTTACAGCTGTCATATCCTGTCACCGTGTATTTCAATAATAATCAGGATGTTTGTGGTCAAATGTTACTTTTTATTTATTTTAGGGATAAGGACAAAACAATCACAGGAAGCGGAGCAACACATCAGAATCTAGAATCATGTGGTTTTATCTTTCCATACCTTTTCTTCTCCACACAGTGGCACTATAGATCTGCACAGATTCAGGAGAGTCCTAACAGAGAATCTGGCGCTATCACTTTAGCTGCTGCAGATCATAACACAGAGAAAATCTGATGGAGGAAAGTTCAGATGGCAATGTTCCTCAATTTCCTCTAAAGATCTGATCCTTGGTCAGATGAGAAGTGTGTCCTCTTTAAATGTTTTCAGCTCATAGAGCAATTTTAACAGTGGTTCTGTACAAAGTTAAGCTTCATGTGCACGGTGGCGCAGTTGGTAGCACTGTTGCCTTGCAGCAAGAAGGTCCTGGGTTCGATTCCCATGTCTTTCTGGAGTTTGCATGTTCCCCCCTTGCATGTGTGGGTACTCCAGCTTCCTTACACAGTCTAAAGACATGCCTGTTAGGTTAATTGGTCTCTCTAAATTGCCCTTAGGTGAATGAGTGTGTGCATGGTTGTTTGTGTGTTGCCCTGCGATGGACTGGCGACCTGTCCAGGGTGGACCCTGCCTCTTGCCCATAGACTGCTGGAGATAGGCACCAGCTTCCCCGCGACCCACTATAGAATAAGCGGTAGAAAATTATTGACTGACTTTATGATTGTTACGAATGCAAAAGCAATGGTGATAAAATAATAAATAGATGTAAACAGACTCCAGAGAAACAAAAATGAGGCTAGGATGTAAAATACACAGAAAAAAAGCAGAAGAAACATTTTGACCCTTCTGTCCTCTAAAGCAGTGTTTTTTTTTTTTTTAACACTGGTCCTCAAGGCACACTGCTCTGCATGTTTTAGATGTTTCCTTGCTTCAGCACACCTGATTTCAATTAATGGCTGATTAACAGGCTTTTGCTGAAGAGCAATCATCTAAATCAGGTGTGCTAAAGCAGAGAAACATCTAAAAAATGCAGGACAGTGTGCCTTAAGGGTCAGGGTTAAAAACACTGCTCTAAAACATCAGACACTGTTTTCTCTCCAAGGTTCTGGGGGAAACTGGTGTGAAAACAGCATCTAAAAAACATCAGCCTGGTCAGCAGCCCTTTTTGAGATTAACTGACCAGTTTCAGGGGAAAATCCTGCTGATTCTGTGCTGTTTTCTGTGGACAACAGCAGGGTCATAACAGTGTGAAGGCATTAAAGCTTCCCTTCAACACATATCTGTCACAGAGACGTTAATGAGCTCAAAATTATACCATTTACATGTGGAGTTCCTCAAGGCTGTGTCATGGGTCCTGTCATATTTTGATTGCATATGTTCATTTTCAGTTCAACAGTATTTTTCACTGCTTTTCTGATCATACATAGTGTATATCCCTTAAAAACTAAGTTATGGTCAATGGAGTCACACTGATTGCACTCACAATGACACACACGATACACAGATCAGTAGGCAATTTAGCATGTGCCCAGAGGAAGCTGGAATCGAACCCACAACTTTTGTATTGCAATATAACTACTCTTCCTACTGAGCCACAGTTGCCAATTAAGTAAAGATTATGTGCAACTTTTCATGTACTGCTTAAAAGCGTTGTGGTCCCGAGACATTTTTTGTGTACTTTAGTTTTCCCTTTTTGTCCTTTTCATTCTCACCATCCATTCTGTCCTGCTCATTCCCTGAAAGGGTGGAGATCATCAACAATTCAAATGAATCCAGTCCATTCTAGTACAATCCAACCATACAGTCACACTAAGGTCCAGTAACATAGAGGGGTTGGACAATGAAACTGAAACACCTGTCATTTTAGTATGGGAGGTTTCATGGCTAAATTGGACCAGCCTGGTAGCCAGTCTTCATTGATTGCACATTGCACCAGTAAGAGCAGAGTGTGAAGGTTCAATTAGCAGGGTAAGAGCACAGTTTTGCTCAAAATATTGAAATGCACACAACATTATGGGTGACGTACCAGAGTTCAAAAGAGGACAAATTGTTGGTGCACGTCTTGCTGGCGCATCTGTGACCAAGACAGCAAGTCTTTGTGATGTATCAAGAGTCACGGTATCCAGGGTAATGTCAGCATACCACCAAGAAGGACGAACCACATCCAACAGGATTAACTGTGGACGCAAGAGGAAGTTGTCTGAAAGGGATGAAAGGGATTGTATCCAAAAAACATAAAACCACGGCTGCCCAAATCACGGCAGAATTAAATGTGCACCTCAACTCTCCTGTTTCCACCAGAACTGTCCGTCGGGAGCTCCACAGGGTCAATATGCACGGCCGGGCTGCTATAGCCAAACCTTTGGTCACTCATGCCAATGCCAAACGTCGGTTTCAATGGTGCAAGGAGCGCAAATCTTGGGCTGTGGACAATGTGAAACATGTATTGTTCTCTGATGAGTCCACCTTTACTGTTTTCCCCACATCCGGGAGATTTACAGTGTGGAGAAGCCCCAAAGAAGCGTACCACCCAGACTGTTGCATGCCCAGAGTGAAGCATGGGGGTGGATCAGTGATGGTTTGGGCTGCCATATCATGGCATTCCCTTGGCCCAATACTTGTGTTAGATGGGCGAGTCACTACTAAGGACTACCGAACCATTCTTGAGGACCATGTGCATCCAATGGTTCAAACATTGTATTCTGAAGGCGGTGCCGTGTATCAGGATGACAATGCACCAATACACACAGCAAGACTGGTGAAAGATTGGTTTGATGAACATGAAAGTGAAGTTGAACATCTCCCATGATCTGCACAGTCACCAGATCTAAATATTATTGAGCCACTTTGGGGTGTTTTGGAGGAGCGAGTCAGGAAACGTTTTCCTCCACCAGTATCACGTAGTGACCTGGCCACTATCCTGCAAGAAGAATGGCTTAAAATCCCTCTGACCACTGTGCAGGACTTGTATATGTCATTCCCAAGACGAATTGACGCTGTATTGGCCACAAAAGGAGACCCTACACCATACTAATAAATTATTGTGGTCTAAAACCAGGTGTTTCAGTTTCATTGTCCAACCCCTGTAGAGCTCAGTTCAGTCCAATTCAGATAATCATGTCATTTCATGCAGTAAAAAGTTATCTACAGAAGGCCAGCTGACTGCATCCAGTCATTAAATTTTTTTGATAATGGAGCAGAACCAGAACCAGGCTCAGGATGAGAAGCCTTTACAAAGACAAACACAGAAGTACTTTTAATGGGAATAAAATAAAACATAACATAAACATTAACATTAACAGCAGCAATAATTATCTAAATTACATAATATAATGGAGAGTAGTAGGAGAAAATAGCAGAGTGGGGAAGAATTCATTGGAATTTTAAAACTTTTAAGGTGATTTTAAAGATCCAGCTGTTCTCTTTGGCTTCAAATTCTAAGTTTGATGCATTTTATCTGAACTTTATTGCTTTATGTTTGTTCTTCTTGTTGAATTCAGCCGCCATACTGTAGGTCTGTAGAATATTGATTAATCAAGTTTGTTTTTGTAAGTTTTGTTGTGAGGCCCTTTGGTCCAACTTTAGTTGATAAAACTATGAGACAGAAGAACTCGGTGTGTTTGAGTTGGTGAGATGTAAACTTATCTCTAGCTGGAATTCATGCTTGAACATGTTTGTTCAAGCAGCTTCTTTTAAAAAAGGAACCAAGGAGTTTAACACAGCACCTCGTGTTGCACTCAAGACCCCGACAGTCATTAAGTGTGCCTGACGCATGGATGTGGACGCACACAGTCTGTCCTGCGTAACCGAAGCCTGCAGCCTGCCAGAACAGATCCATCATCATTTACGTCCTGCTGAGCGCCATTTGTCTCCTCAGGGACCCCACCACCACCCCCGCCTACCGAAGGTCAGGGCATAAGAGGGTGCTTAGAGGCTCTGAACCGCCAATGAAAGGGCTGCCTTGAAAAGCTGAGCGAGAGGCTGCAGGAAATGAGCATGAAAAGGACGTCACATCTAAATCAAAGGCAGAGAAGATGAATGAGAGGTGGCTGAAAATCACCTGAGCTGAAAGAGAGATGGATGGACGGACAGATGGACCGGTGGGTGGAAGGACAGATAGATTTATGGATAGATGGATGGATGGGGGTGGAGGAATTAATAGCCACTGCAAAGCCTCCCCTCCATGTGTTTCATTAGCAGCCGGCTGTTCACACACAATCTCCTCTCTGTTGGGCCGTGCAAAGCTACGCAGTCCTGGTTTATTTGACCATCTGAAGTCTTTACAGTTAATACCTGCATGTTTCCAGGATAATATTGTCTCTGGCAGAGAGCGCCAGAAAACGGATCCCAGAGAAAACAAACAGCAGCTTTGGCTTGCCAGGTAACACTGGGGCCATATGCTGCAGGGAGAGAGGGGAGGTCAAACAGGTGAGGCCTTAAAAATCATTTTATTGATCACATCAGCATCAGAACTTTTCTGACTTCTGGAGAAACATGCAGCTCTGATGACTGAACTAACTGAACTTGATCGCTAACACAAAACAGGCATGATTATTACAGAAAATCTCATGTTAATGGAGCCACTGGAGCTGCTGCCAGTCCTGTTAGCCCGATGAAGAGCTTGGAGTTGGTTGCTCTGATGGGTGCCTCTTTTTCTGGCATCAAGGAGCAAACTGCAGAACTCTAACAGACAGAAACATAGACAAGAGTCTAAGCCTCAAACAGTCACTGAGAAGAGACGACATCTGAAGCGGTCCTGAACTGTGAAAGTGAACCAAATGTCTGCAGGGGTCACAGGTCAATCTTTATGAGTCTGCCACTATTTCTGTAGACGATCTGACAGGTTAAACAGAACCATCAGGTCCAGTTTCTACAGAACGATTCAGAACTGAAATCTACTGGGAGTGAATGAGACAGTGGGCATGTCTCTCTGCACTCTGGGTTCTGATTGGTCAGAAAACTGTAAGTCCTACAGTATTGGGAGACATGTTTTGATGGAGAAACAGTTTATATCTAAAAGGTTCTGAATATTTCACAGGGTCAGAACCATCATCACATAAAGCTGAACATTCTGTGGGAAAATTCTCAAACTTAACATGTGTTTGTGGAAAAAAAGTGGAAAAGGGATCAAAATGATAACTGGGTCTAAAAAAGTCCAACTTTCTGTTACCTGTTTAAACTTTGAATGGTTCTGATAGAAGGGATGGGTGAGCTGTAGAGGTCCAAACAGGACGGGGTTGATGACTACTTATACCTAAATCCAGTTGTCGTCTACAGATATTTTTTGTGAATTTCATAAATCTTCAAACTTAATAAAAAATTTCAAGTTATTTCTGCTTGAGCTGCAGTCAGAGAAAGAGCAAAGCCAAAATCATGCAGGAAATGAAAAATAATAGAAGAAAGATTAATAATGAAAATATGTATTTCAATGTTTTTACTTTAGCAACTTCAGTGAGATGCATGAAAACCACTACAAATGTTACCACAACCAAAACGACACTTTAACAAACATGCAACAACATCCAAATCCTGACGGAGTGAAGCAGAGAATGAGCAGAACCAGAGGTGGCCAGAACAGCTGGAAAAACTAGAAAGATGCACCACGACCACACAGAGATGCATTAAACAAGGAAAGACATTTGAACAGGAAAACCTCCCAGATGTTAAAACCACAAAACGATGTAATACAAGCAGAAAGAGAGACAACAAAACAAGAAGAATGATCCCTAAAAAGACTTGGTGGGAAACAGCTCATCCAGAACCGAGGGTCCAACTGGAAGGTTTCCTGTGTTTAGTTCATGACCGTCTTATTGTACACATCCATACAGGCCTGAATAAACTCACAGCGAAACACCGAGTGGGTCCTCTGTCTAACTCACACCAGGTGAGACATCCCTGAATCCTTTTTCCTCCATATTTTGTCTTTCTTTGGTCATTTTTAGTCATTTTCTCTTTGTTTGTCATTGTCTTATTTTTTTTGGTGCTGGTTTAGTTCTAGCACTACTGCCTTGAAGCAAGAAGGTCCTGCGTCCAAATCCCTGCCTGGGTTCTTTCTGCATGGAGTTTGCGTGTTCTGCTTGCATAGGTTCTCCACAGGTACTCCGGTTTCTTCCCCCAGTCCAAAAACATAACTGTTAGGTAAATTTCTCTTTATTTGCCCCTAGAAGTGAGTGTGTGAATAGTTGTGTCTCTGTGTTGTCCTATAATAGACCCCACCTCTTACCTAATGACTGCTGGAGATAAGCACCAGCCCTGGATCATCTTCATCTTGCAGGGATGTATTTACACCCTCAGTTTATCAGAGGCCAGATAGGCTCAGTCTTCTCTCTCCAGGGCTTCTGGGTGGAGGTGTCTGAAAGTCAACATTTCCAGCATGAGGGTAACTGAAGCAGCTGCTGGAACCTTAAGCAAACGTCTGAGACTCAGTTGGAAAAGCATGGCCTCTGTGGCTGAAAGAAGAAGGTCTTTATTTGAGGTCTCAGCTCAGGAACATACCCCAAAAACCATCAGGGTGTCTTTTCAGCCATCATGCATCCGAGCAGGTTGATACCATTCTAGTGCAGGAACATTTAAACAAGAAAAGGATACACCTGATTCATTTGTAGGATTGGTCTCACCAGGGTGTGAAGTTACGTGTGTAGAAAGTTCATCCATACTACTTCCACAGGATGTAAAAAAGAAAAAAACTGATCAGATTAATTCAACTGACCATCATCATTGGGAGCTCCTCTATTAAAGCAGGAAAGTTTGGCGTTTTGCTGCTCTGCCTCATACATGTGAGTGCTACAACAATGCCAGGGCAGAAAAATATCAGCAATGACTTCAGAGAAGCAACTGTTGCTGCCCATCAACCTGGGAATGGCTATAAGGTAATCTCCAGACTATCTAAAGTCCATCATCCTACAGAGAAAAAGTTCATCCCCAAGAGGAAAACATCTCAGACAGCTGCCAGTCTTCTCAGGAGTGGACGTCCCAGCAGATTCAGCCCAAGGTCAGAGCGTGAAGCTCAGAGAAACGACCAAAAACCCAAGAGCTCCATCTCTGTCTTCACAGACCTCAGTATTCAGGTTCACAGTTAAAGGTCATAACAAGACAGAAAAACACTGAACCAGTGTGGCGGCTTGGAAGGGCTGAAGGAGAAAGCCTCTTCTCTCTAAAAACAAGATGGCAGCAGGACTAAAGCTGCATCTGAATGAAGGACAAGACTTCTGGGACAATGTCCTCTGGACAGATGAGCCCAAAGTAGAGATGTTTGACCATGATGCATAGCTCCATGTTTAGAGGGAACCAAACAGCATATCAGCACAAACACCTCATACAAACTGTAAAGCATGGTGGTGGAGGACTGATGATGTGGACCTGTTCCGCAGTCACAAGACCTGGACACCTTACAGTCACTGGGTGGACCTTGATCTCCTCTGTACACCAACATGTGTTGTGGAGTCAGATGTGAGCCAGTCTGTCTGACAGCTGAAGCTTCGGCCTAAAGATCCAGTTTAAAAATGTTTTTTTCAAAGCTGGTTGTTATTTTCATGTTTTTCACTTCGACGCCAGTTTTTATCTTTCCTACTGTATGCAGTAAAGCAGCTCCACAGCACACCATTCAGTTTGCATTTTCATTAAACAGTTTCACTTCTGGTTTCTTCTTTACAGACTGGGACCAACTTTGCCATCAGGACGTTTGCTGTTCTGCCCCTCTGGTACGTTTTGGACTAAAAGCTGTCATTCCAGATTTGCCCCTCAGCTGTGTGAAGCTCTGCAGACCAAGGCGTGGTGTTTTTCCTTTGATTTTATTTGGTCTCCTTTTCAGTGTGCCTGTCTCCCTCTAGCAGGATTTAATAAAGGGGTTGGTGATGGTGAACACCTAGAAATCCCGTCCTGACACATAACAACAGGCTCTTTCTCCAGGAAAGCGGTCGGTTCCAACGTCTACAACCTAACTAACATTTTCCCCCATAAAGACAACAACACATGCTGACGTGAATGTGGT
This sequence comes from Crenichthys baileyi, assembly GCA_036173005.1. NCBI lineage: Eukaryota > Metazoa > Chordata > Actinopteri > Cyprinodontiformes > Goodeidae > Crenichthys > Crenichthys baileyi. The sequence goes on from JAHHUM010001171.1 coordinate 34,608, forward strand.
CGGTCTGATTGTACATCTGTTCCTCTCTCTCTTTGAAGCCTTTTCTTTTCCAGTGCTGCTCTGTGCGAGGGTCACCACCATGTCCAGCCGGGTCACAGTTTCCAGTTTGGAGCCTCTTCTCTCTGTCAGGTGTTAAATCCTCCACCTCGTCCCGGGGAGCCTCCTACGTGTGCGAACTGATAACCAGCCTCTCACTGATCCCTGCAGCCAGTCAACTCCTCACTGCAGACCCAGCATGCTCCAGCAGAAACTCAGGCCTTTGTTGGCCAACAGGGGGCACTGTAAGAGCGATGAGGATGTTCTCTGGGCTGGTTCTATGATCAGTTCATGTCAGTCCATAAACCACAAGATGTGGAGCAGAGCTGGTGTCAAGGAGGGGGTAAGATCGGGGCAGATCAGGCCTAGTCGGAGCTCCTTAAAGTCTCTCGGTGTTGATGTGGTTGTTTCTAGGCGGTGTGGCTTCTGTCCTGCTGAACAGAGCTTTAACAGAAGGACAAATGTTAGAAAATATCTGCAGAGCAAAAGAAACTAAAACTAAATTCAGTCAAATTACCTCAAAACACCAAAGAGTCCTGAATGACTCTTGGTTCATTGTGAGAAATGTCTGAACAAGAGTGACACTAAAAACAACATTTGATTTGATTAACTGCTCTAACTCAATACAATGTGTCAACGAAACCCCCAAAAAAACAATATCTGCTCTGTCTTTGCTTCTCATTCACAAAGCAAATAGCACAAATGGTATGACGGCGCAAATAGGCCCATCAGCTGCAACACCTTCTCTGTTTTTCATCCACTGCAACCACTGCACAATGAGAAGAGACAAAAGACAAGAAAAATGTGTCTTATGCAGAGGATGAGGTGTGATGAAAACAGTTAAATTTAGTTTATGATCTATTTACCAAACTCTGGATGTGAAGCTCTATAATAATGAGGTTCTGTATTATGAATAAAAAAAACTATAAAAACAGCATTTTATGCCCTTTTTTCATTTCTATTTGTAGGAAATATATCTATTGCAACATCAGCCACTCGTCATTTGAAGGGAGATCGAATGATTTCATCTGTGAAATTCTCGTGCTCTTTATTCTTAAAGTCAGCAGAGCAGCAGGTCTTTCGCCTCCTGCCTCTAAGCGTCTTCTGCTGCCAGAAGATGAGGTCACAAACAGCTCTAGTCTTTGAGAATCCAACACTTCTTACAGTGAAAGAGATTTATGGACATTTACATAAATATATACATAATAAACCCACACACTGCTTCAAGTAAATGTGGACAAACTCCACCAGTGCAGAGAGACACTTAAGTTACTCAATACAGTAAATAAAGATTTATATTTTTCTGCTAATTAAGGAAGAGCAGAAAAATATAAACCAAACACGATCGACTGCAAAACATCAAATAAATATTCAGGGTTTGTTGTGAGGATCAGATATTTCTAAGCGATATTAGATCATTTCTAGGCTTGTTAAGGAAAGCGGACAGTGATACCAAGATGAATAGATGTGACTAAATCCAGCAGCTCCTCAGTGCATCAGTCAGCAACAAGTAGAATCTGATCTCGGCTGCCAGTCTGCAGCAGATCTTCAGCCTCCCCTTGTTGGGGTTGGTCCCGGTTGGTGAAACATGAAGAGCATGATGGAGTCAGAACAAACTAAAAAGCAGAACACATCTGCTGCAGCTGGACACTCTTAAATCATTTTATTGAGATCTTATCTAATCATGTGACTTGATCTGTCATCAAGTCAAGTTTTCATTTACATTTAGTGTTAACTTCTGGCTATTTGTTGGTCTTCGCCCTAACTCTCATCTTCACATTTAAAGAAATTAATGTGGCTAGCTTTATGTTCATCCACATGTTGCACTGCGGTAAAACAACATTTTTACAGCTTCTGAGGATGTAAAGGCACTTCCTGTATCTGAGGAAAGTGGGCGCTCAGATGTAAACAGATCATTCAAACCTCCAATTTAAGTCCAGAAAATGTCCAGCGCAGCAGACTGGGAACAGCTTTGGATAAAATGTGGTTTTTCACAGTGAAAGTTTGGCCTGCAGAGACCGCAGAGATGACTTGTTGATATTTCTAAGTTTGGAACATCCAGCTAAGATGCCAGAGCAGATTCAAGCCAGATGACTTCTGCTCTGGAGACTAAGACGATCCTTGGCTCGGCTATAATGCTGCAGAGAGCTGAGCTCTGTTCTAGATAAACTCAGTTGCACAGTGACGGATCTGCCCGGATGCTGGTACCACCAGATTTACACAGCACACTGCAAGTATTTGAAGTGACAGAGCTGCAGCACAAACCAGTGGGATCAGTGGGATTACCTAAAGCAAACATCTCTAAAGGTCTTCTGGTGAGGCTGTGTGTGTGTGGGAGACCTATAGGCCTTCTGGGGACCAAAGCCTGTTCCTAGAGCGGCGGACCCCCCTTTTTAGGTTTAGGTTCAGATTAGGTTAGGTTTAAACCTAATATGGGTTAGGGTTAAGACCCTGGGAGTCAAACCCAGGACCTTCTTGCTGCAAGGCAACAGTGCTGCCAACTGCGCCACCATGCAGCCCTCGTATCAAAATTCAAACATAAAATTATAACTAGGGAGCTTGGTATAAACATCGGCGTCATCATTTGGTACCAAAATAGATTTCAATTCAGTTTATTTATATAGCGCCAATTCACAACACATGTCGTCTCAAGGCTCTTCACAAAGGGTTTGAATGGTGCGGGGTTGTCGGGGATGTTAGATTAAAACTACTGAGTGTTAGAGTTTGGGCCCTTTTTAAAAAGGGGGGCCCTATGTGTAGGGGCTACTAAGTAAAATAATAAACTGATAAAGTTTGTCCATCTAAAGCCCACTGGTGGCCATTGTTATACTAAAAACCACAAGGATTGGGATACCTCTCTCTGTCAGATTGACCATATCCATTGGAAAAGAGAGGGGGTCATACAGGTAGCAGAAATGGAGGGTGTGTTTTGCACCTCAACCATAACTGAGCCGGTTTAGGCTAAACCTGCCCCCCCCTTATCCATCCAACAGGGAGGGAGGAAGATGGGGGGTAAAAATAATTGGAGAGTGTTGTTTCCTGTTGGATTGTTTTAAAAGGTGACTTTAAAATGGGCTAAATCAATTCAATCCAATCAGATAGATTTCAAGTCAGGTACATACATTCCAATTAATTCCTAATCATTGAACAGTGCAGTAAATTTCAGTTATTGTTTAAAAAATTGGAAAAAATTTTTTTCTGTCTAAGGAAAACCCCAGCAGATTGCATCCAGTCAGAGACTTGCAGCATTCACTTCCCCGGATGAGCATGTAGAGACAGTGGACAGTCACTGGGGGTTGACTTTGCAGCAATCCCTCATACTGAGCATGCATGTAGCGACAGTGGGGGGGAAAAACTCCCTTTTTAACAGGGAAAAACCCCAGCAAAAACCAAAACCAGGCTCTGTGTGAGCGGCCATCTGCCACGACCCGGACTGGGGGTTTAAGAGAGAACAGAGCAGAGACACAAAGAGAAAAAAAACCCCAAGGATCAGGAGTACTTTCTATGGGAAGGAAAAGTAAATGTTAATGGATGTAGCTCCTTTAGTCGTTTCACCTAGAAAGAAAGAACAGATAAAACTCTGAGCCATTTTTCAAGTTTAGAGTCTGAAGAGAGCACATAGAGTTAGTTACAGCAAAACCCTCAGTCAGTAGCCATGTCTAGGAGAGAGAAAAGGGGGTTTTTAAAAACTGAAAAGACAGGGCCTTTGGGGATCATCGGTAGAGGGTGAGCATTAAGTTGTTGCCAGCAGAAGCTCGAACGACCCCCTCTCCAGACAGTTGTCACGGTGGGACACAGAGTCAGGCCGGGGTTTAGCTTCTAGGAAGGGGAAAAGAAAGAGAGAAAAAAATGTTAAAAGCTGAAATAACAGCAAAAATAAAAAAAATTGGAGAGTAGTGAGGGAATGTAGCGAAGAGGGTGAAAGGGGTCATTATGTCCTCCAGCAGCCTAAGCCTATAGCAGCATAAACTACAGAGATAGCTCAGGAAAACCTAAGCCACTCTAACTATAAGCTTTATCAAAAAAGGGAAAGTTTTAAAAACCTAGCCTTAAAAGTAGACAGGGGTCCGCCTCACGGACTAAAAAAAAGGGGGCTGGTTCCACAGGAGAGGAGCCTGATAACTAAAAGGATCTGCCTCCCATTTTACTTCTAGAGACTCTAGGAACCCCCCAGAAACCTGCAGTCTGACAAGTACAGATCCTTATCTGAGGCCAAAAAGGAAATATCATTAGTGACTTTCAGCAGAAACGTTTCAGTGCTATGATGCGTCTGAAGCCTGACTGAAAATCTTCAAACAGGTCATTGCTGTGTAAAAATGCTCACACATTTAAATAGCAAATATTTTCTCAATAATTTTAGATAAGAAAAGGGGAAGATTGGATATCGGTCTGTAATTTATTAAGTCATCTCGATCAAGCGAAGGTTTCTTAAGTAAAGGTTTAATTTTACAGCTACTTAAAAGCTTGTGGTTACATATCCATTTACTAAAGATAAATTTAATCATATCTAAAATGGGCTGGTAATCAGAGGGGAACACTTCCTTAAAATGATTTGGTTGGGATTGGGGTTTAACATACAAGTTGATGGGTTAGATGAAGCTAATATTTCTGATAAACTCAGGAAGCTCCACAGGATCAAAACAGTCCAAACACAGATCAGGTTCTACAGTTATTTTTCCCAAAGTTGTCTCACTTGGGTTTAGGATGAAGTAATCATCCCGGGGGTAGTCAATGTGTTTTTTCTTAATAGGAAAACAAAAATTTTATTTAAGAAGAAAAACCCTAAAAATCATTTACTGCTGAGAGTTTAAGGGGAAGGAGGCTTTAACAGAGCTATGACTCTGTGTAAGTTTAGCAACTGTATAAAGAGAAACCCTGGGTTTATTCTTTTTTCCCCTTTTATTAAGGATGAGAAATAAGCGTTCTGGTTTGGTGAAGTGTCTTTTTAAAACAACAATAGGTATTTTTCCAGTTTAAAGGGAAAGGAAACCCCCTCTAGGGTGAAAGAGCGCCATTTTCTCCCCAAATTTTTCAAAACATTGTGCTTTAAGAAAGCTCTGATTTAAAAACCGGGGGAGCAAATTTTACACACCGAACCCAACAAACCCTTTGGTGACCCCCCCGGATTGACGAAAACCGGGTGTCATTCCGCCACCCGTAAAATAAAAATTTCCTTACTGTTTTTACGCTTACCTTTTACCCAGCAGTTTCGGGGAAAAGTTTTGATGTCGCCAGTTCTGGCCCCCTGGCAGACTTTTTGATAGGTCGTTTGGTGTTTTTAGGGCCACGTTTTTTGACTAGGGAAAGCTCCCCAAATTACCAGAGTTGGTTCTCAGGGGGGTTTAAAAATTGTGTTCCCTGAGGGGGGGAAAATCTTTTCTAGAAACCCCGAGGGGTTGGTGGTGCCCGGGGGTGGCCCCCTTGAGATTTTTTTTTTTAAAAAAAATACAGGGGAGGGACAATAAAACTGAAAAACACGGGTTTTAAAAACCACAATAATTTATTAGTATGGTGTGGGGCCCTTTCCCCTTTAGGGGGGCCCCAATACAGCTTTTTAAAATTCGTTTTGGGGCATAAAATTTAACAAGCCCTTCCCACCAGTGGTCGAGGGTTTTTAAGCCATTCTTCTTCCCAGGTTTAGTGGCCGGGCCCACTACGTGAAAGGGGTGGAGGAAAAGGGTTTCCTGACTCGCCCCTCCAAAAACCCCCAAAAGTGGCTCAAAATATTTAGATTGGGGGACTGGGGCAGCCCCAGGGGAGATTTTCAAACTTTTTTTCAGTTATAAAAACCAATCTTTCCCCAGTCTTGCTTGTGTTTTTGGTGCATTGTAATTTAACACGATACACGGCACCCCCCTTGGGATAAAATTTGTTTGAACCATTGGGATGCACAGGTCCTCAAGAATGGTTCGGTAGCCCTTTGGCAGTAAACCGGCCCATCAAAGGCACAAGTTTTGGGGCCCCAAAAAAATGCCTGATATGGCAGCCCAACCCATCCCCCTGATCCACCCCCATGCTTCACCCCTGGGGATGCAAAAGTTAGGTGGTACCATTCTTTGGGGCCTTTTCCCACACCGGAAAAATCTCCCGGATGTGGGGAAAACAGTAAAGGTGGACTCATCAGAGAACAATACATGTTTCACATTGTCCACAGCCCAAGATTTGCGCTCCTTGCACCATTGAAACCGACGTTTGGCATTGGCATGAGTAACCAAAGGTTTGGCTATTGCAGCCCGGCCATGTATACTGACCCTGTGGAGCTCCCGACGGACAGTTCTGGTGGAAACAGGAGAGTTGAGGTGCACATTGAATTCTGCCGTGATTTGGGCAGCCGTGGTTTTATGTTTTTTGGATACAATCCGGGTTAGCACCCGAACATCTCTTTCAGACAACTTCCTCTTGCGTCCACAGTTAATCCTGTTGGATGTGGTTCGTCCTTCTTGGTGGTATGCTGACATTACCCTGGATACCGTGGCTCTTGATACATCACAAAGACTTGCTGTCTTGGTCACAGATGCGCCAGCAAGACGTGCACCAACAATTTGTCCTCTTTTGAACTCTGGTATGTCACCCATAATGTTGTGTGCATTTCAATATTTTGAGCAAAACTGTGCTCTTACCCTGCAAATTGAACCTTCACACTCTGCTCTTACTGGTGCAATGTGCAATCAATGAAGACTGGCTACCAGGCTGGTCCAATTTAGCCATGAAACCTCCAACACTAAAATGACAGGTGTTTCAGTTTCATTGTCCAACCCCTGTATGCTTCCTACTTACCGTCACCCAGCCAGCCTGAGGCCCCGGGTGCGCGGGCTCTGCTGGAGGACTGCTACAGGGAGCTACCCTCAGAGGCTCCGCGCTGGCTAAGGGGCCTCGGCTATCTGCTAGTTTTTCAACAGCGCAGAGCGGGCCTCCAATTCCGACACCCTCGCCTTCAAAGCTACAAAAATGCTACATTTATTACACGTACCATTATCACTAAAGGAGGCAGAGGAGTAACTGAACATCTGACACAGGGAGCAGGAGAGAGGAGAAGACTCAGAGAGAGAAACAGCAGAACAGGTAGCCATGGTGGAGTTAAAGCTAACGCTAAATCAGATCAAAGGAGAGAGCCTTCACACACCAAACAATCCACCGAGTGCAACAGTGAAAACAGAAAGTGATGAATATGCCTTACCACGCCTCACGTGGTAAGGTGTAGTAAGTATAGATTTACCATACAATGCAACAAAGTTAATTACTCAGTGGGATTTAAATCCTGATGTTCTCTTTATATAAATATGTATAAGCAGTAGTTCTTCTGTGCATGTCATAAGTAAGGAAATATTGCTTTTGTTTTCTACATCATTAACTCATTCATGGAAGAACTTTTATTGCTATTATTCGCTGATAGCATTGAAACATCAGAAAATGGCCTATATAAAATTTTATTTGCTGCTACTTGTGTAACTTTTCTTTTAAATTGACTTTTTATATTATTCTATCACCATCAAGGAGACCCTGAGTACCAGCATCCCGTCTTTTCTAACGTTTATAGGGTAAGATACTGTTGGGACCATGGATTTCAACATTAAAACTCCGGTATACACTTTTATGGAGTTGTCAAAATACATTGCATTTAACAGACTTTGAGCACAACTTCAGAAGGGGAAAAGGGGGTTAACAGCAGACTTCCCATGATGCCACTGGCTGTATAAAAGCACCCCCTTTCCAATGGCCCGATCTCTCCAAGCCGGTTGACCATCGGACAAGGAGCAGACACAGCGCGCTGAAGTCTTTTTGCTGGCAAAAAGACTTAACTCTTCAAACTGGATCCAAGAGTCTCATATGATCACCGATCATATGCAAAAGTTGAATATGGAATGAATTGCTGTTTGTGTATCCGGTATTCATTCACGAACGGGGGAATAAAGGTACCAGCATTGTTTGACTCTCTCTCCGAGCCCTGCAGACGCACACGGTGTTCGAGAGAAGCCCTGGCAGAGACGCGGTCTCTACAACCCGAGTGAAGCGGTCTTCCTTGCCTGAGAGAAGGATGACGAGTAGCCGCATCACCGGTAACGTGCAGTTTTGTCCGGCCGACAGAACAGGCTGCCCACCCACAGCTTCGTTAGGTTAGCCGAAGGCTAACCGCTTGTTGACTGTGGACGTTTCTTCAAACTTCGCCGCCCCGGACATCTTTTCCTCAGCATGGTCAGAGGTTAGGTTTTGGGCAGAGTGAATAATAGAAAGAGTTAGGATGAAATGATCTAAACGTTTTTCATTTTATGAAGTTTGGTTTTGTTTGTGTGAAACTGCTACCTTAGTGCTAGCAGGCTATCTGCAGCACACGTGGTCAGTTTTGTGTTCTGTGTTTATGTGTTTTTAAAGTTAAGACAAACTTTATTTAAAGGGTGATTTTAAACACAGAAGGTTGCTCATAACAAGCTGTCTGCGCTTATGCATTTTAACCCTTTTATTGACCCTGGTATTTTAAAGGTATGTGTTTGGTTCTGGTGCTAAGCTATCAGCCTCCTTTGTTAGCTCAACTGCTAACAGCTTTAGAACACGTGTTTAATACAGAATATTTAACAGAAAGGTTGTTAGTTTTCAAGTTAGTGAATAATAGTCTCTAAACATTCTTCTACTAAATCTGATAACTAAGTAAACACCATTAAGCCCAATTTCTCCAGAAAGATTTGGCTCTTTTCAAATATTCCCTTAATAATATTGCTTTAAATATTATTTCAATAAATAAAGGCAACTAATTAGACACCATTGAGAAATTATTAATCCAGAAGGTTGGTTTTATTCAGCAGATCATTCTTTAAAACATTATTTTATTAAAATAATATTTTATCTGATCTTGCATTGTGAATGGTTGTCTAAACGTTTGCTGATTATTGCCTAAGTTGGTTCCAAGACTAACTTAACTTCATTTCCAGATTCTTCAAGATAATCCTTGGTTCCAAAACATAAACAACATTGCATGGTAATATTGCATCACTCATTCAGGTTTCAATCATTTTTAATCAACTTGTTTATATTGTACATAGCCCATTAGTCTTCCTTATTCTTTAATTCTGCTTGGTAGTTTAGTTGGATTGTTTTAGCATAGTAAAGAGTTTGTTGATTGAAATATGTCTGACTTTGAGTTGACTTATTTTTGTTAATAAATTCTTGTATTTCAAGAAATTGTGTGAATTCATTCCATGTTTGTGCAGAGTTTATGCTGTTCAATAATGTCAGAGCTTGGCTCACACCTTTCTGTTTTGTCCTAATACCATCGCCTTACTGGGCTGGTATTCACAGGACAACCCTTAACATACCGAAATATTATTTGATAAAATATTAAAATATTAATATTAAATATTAAATAATATTGTCAGATTAATAATCACAACAATACTGACTACTGATAACAACTTTACTCCCTCCTCAAAAAATCCTAAAGCAAATATTCATAGAAATCATGATAACATTAATGTAATGTTTTGAGTCAGTTTTCTTTGTTTCGGTTGCATTTCTGCTCTGTCAGATTCCCTCAGCTGTCCGTGTGTCCAGCTCCACACAATCACATCCTCAGCCTTACTACTGACACTAATCCACAGATGTCAAGTCTTCTGATTTCTTTCAGTTTTTGTCCGATCCTCCTGTTGTTTCTACTTTCATTTCTGCTGCAGCATCTGGCCATTTGGGTTGTTTGTCTTGTTACCTTGCTTTGCTTAGCTTTGGGCTTTTTCGTTACAGTTCAGGCTTCCACTTTCATTCATACCTGCCTCCTGCCTGCATGGAACATAATATGTTTCTTGAGCTACTTTTCTCATCACATTTGATTAGAAACTTGAGTCTTAAGGTTGTCTTTGGGTAACTTCACAAAATAAATCCAATCAGCTTGGTTTGGATGATAAAATATTAAAGATAATATAAATTGCTTCAAAATCTTTACAACAGACAGAAAATGTGCAGAACAGCTGAGTAAACAATTAAAACTGCAGCATTAGTGTTGATCTTTGTGAGATGAAACAAGCCCAACTGCCTTAACTCACTTCATTTTTACTTGCAGTGAAGACAAGTTGATCTCTGCGGTTCCTCATTTCTGTTTCATCGACAGCAGAAGAATTAAACGCAGCCACCTGACAGAAACCAGAGGTATAAAACTAACATTCATGCTTTCACCGCGAGGAAGAAAAAGGTGTAAAAAGTTTACTGAAAGAGGAGAAACGAGGACAGGCCTGCTGTCTAGCTTCACCATCAGCCCAAACTGCGTTTTTCAGTGTAATAAAGCCCATTTTTAATCAGTCATTTAGTTTTGTGTTGCGTAATGAGCGGCACAGCTTCAGTCACAGTTACCTGCATGTAATCAGCGTGCCAGCTCAGGCTGCTGCCAACACAAACCCCGTCACCATCACCCGAGTTCTGCAGCTGCCCAGTCGAGCCGACTGCATCAGCACCGGCCCACATCTGATCAGCGGCAGGTTCGCAATATCCAATCACTTCACCTCATCCATCATCCCCACGTTCTGATGCTGAAAAACACGAGTCAGGAGAACAGAAAGACAAACAAGGCTGCATCAGAACCAGAACCAGTTTCAAACCACCAGGGGCCGTCTCCGCTGCCAAGAAATTTGGGTTTGACCCAACGTCTCTGGCTGCTAATTAGTCCTAAAGCTTGGTTGAAACTACGTTTATGGCTCCAGACTGTCGCTGTTTGTGGTGTCATAAATTAGACTGAGAAAGTGGGTTAAAATCAGAACCAAGAACGCTGTAATGCAGAGAAAAGGGAAAATAAAACACTGTAAACCTGACGGTTTGTTTCCGACAGAAAACCTCGACATGATGGGATAAAATGAAGATATACACTGAGGTCAGACAACAGGGGGCGCTGCAGAAAGGCGTCAAGTAACAGACGTGACCAAAGTTCTCGTTTTCCATCTACCTGACATCTCCTGATGTTCAATACTTTGTCCTGGTTTAAAACAGGTCTGTTGCTTCCTGCTCATTTTACTCTTGAGTGAAATGTTCACAGCGAATAAAAGGACCCACCTACAGCCAATCAGAGGGAGCATCTGCCTTTGCTGCTCCAGCCTAAATGGTGGCTCTAATGCTCAAAATACAAGAAAATGTTACAGTTTAAAGAGGAAGGGGAGAGGGGTCCGAAGACCTGAAGGATCTGAAAAGTGAGCCTAAAAGGAAGAACAAAGTTTGACTTCCTTGCAGGCTCACGTCTGTTTGCCTGTGAGACCTAATGATGTTCATGAACATCTGCTGCGGGGCCTTCTGGAAGTTCAGCACCTTCAGTTAAGATCTTACCCATCTTTGAAACTGTTGTTCTGGTCCTGGTGAAGTTCGTCAGCGATGTTTATCACCAGTTGTCTATGAGTGACAGACTCAGCACTTTGCTCTTTAATTTATAGCAGAAAATGTTACATATGCTGTAATATTCAATAAATTAGAAAATCATCAGAAAATCATCATAATTACCAGAAATAAAGGCTTGAAAACATCAGTCCGTGTAGAATAATCCATAAAATGTTTAATTTCAGAATCAGAATCAGAATCAGCTTTATTGCCAAGTTTGTACATACAAACAAGGAATTTGACTCCGGTACACTTTGCTCTTTGGTTTTTGTTTTTGCACTACAGAATATACATATTTACAATGTACAATATACATATATATAAATAAAAAGGTGCATTTGCAACATCTGTATGCTGTTGTTTTGTATTTTATTGAATGTTCAACAGAGAAACAGCCTGGGGGAAGAAACTGTCTCTGTGGCGGCTGGTTTTAGTGAACAGCGCTCTGTAGCGTCGGCCTGAAGGCAGAACTCTAAACAGTTTATGTGCAGGGTGTGTGGGGTCTGCAGAGATTTTAGCAGCTCTTTTCCTGACCCTTGACCTGTATAAGTCCTGGATGGAGGGAAGGTCAGCCCTGATGATTCTCTCTGCAGTCCTGATTATTCGTTGCAGTCTGGACCTGTCCTGTTTTGTGGATGAACCAAACCACACTGAGATGGATGAAGACAGGACAGACTGAATGATGGCAGTGTAGAAGATGACCAGCAGCTCCTGTGGAAGGTTGCACTTCTTGAGTTGCCTCAGGAAGTACAGTCTCTGCTGGGCCTTCTTTCGAAACAGTGTCTATGTGTGAAGACCATCTCAGGTCCTCATAGATGGTGGTTCCTAAGAACCTGAAGTGATCCACAGCCGACACGTTGTTGTTGAGGATGGTGAGGGGGGTGTATGGAGGTGGTGTTTTCCGAAAGTCCACCACCATCTCCACAGTCTTGAGTGGGTTGAGTTCCAGGCAGTTCTGACTACACCAGTGTATCAGGCGATCCACCTCCTGTCTGTATGCAGACTCATCACCGTCCTGGATCAGTCCAATGACAGTGGTGTCATCTGCAAACTTAAGGAGTTTCACAGACGAGTCTGCTGAGGTGCAGTCATTAGTGTACAGGGAGAAGAGGAGTGGGGATAGAACACACCCCTGGGGGGCACCAGTACTTATTGATCTGGTTCGGGAGAAGATGCTCCCCAGTCTCACCTGCTGCTGTCGGTCCGTCAGGAAGCTGTTGATCCACCGACAGGTGGAGGCTGGGACGTTGAGCTGGGTGAGCTTCTGGTGGAGGATGTCTGGTATGATGGTGTTGAAGGCCGAGCTGAAGTCTACAAACAGGATCCTGGCGTAGGTCCCTGGGTGGTTGAGGTGTTGCAGGATGAAGTGTAGACCCAAGTTAACAGCATCATCTGCCGACCTGTTTGCTCGGTAAGCAAACTGCAGGGCGTCCAGTAGAGGGCCTGTGATGTCTTTCAGGTGCTTCAACACCAGCCGCTCAAAGGATTTCATGACCACAGACGTCAGGGCTACAGGCTTGTAGTCATTTAATCCTAGGATGGTGGGTTTCTTGGGCACTGGGATGATGGTGGATCGTTTGGAGCAGGAGGGGACCTCACACTTCTCCAGTGACTTGTTGAAGATCCGGGTGAAGATTGGAGCGAGTTGATGTGCACAGGCTTTCAGGCATGATGGGGAGATGTTATCAGGTCCTCCAGCTTTCTTTGTTTTCATGGGCTGAAAGAGCCTATTTACATCTTCCTCAGAGATCTTTAGTGCAGGCAGAGAATCTGAAGGTAGGGGGTTGGTTGCTTTATGGAAGGAATGTGTTCCTGAATGGGATGTGGAGGAGTTGGTTTGAGGTGTGAATGGCTTCTTGTCATGTCTGCAGTAGAAGCCATTCAGACGGTTGGCCAGGCGAGGACTTTGTTCAGGAAGGGTGGTGGGGCTTCTGTAGGCAGTCAGGTTTCTCAGACCAGTCCATACAGCCGAAGTGTCGCCAGTAGAAAGACGTTTTTCTCCACGTCTGTAATCAGCTCAGCAAGATGTTTTTCCGCGGCAGAAGTGCAGCCATGCGGTGGAAAATATGAGCCGATTATTATGAACGAGGAAAACTCTCTCGGTGAGTAAAACGGTTTACAGATTATGGAAAATGACTCCAGATCCGGACTACATGTTTTCCCAGCACTTTTATGTCTCTGCACCAAGCTTCGTTTATATAAAAGCAGATTCCGCCTCCTCGCTTCTTCCCTGATAGCTCCGCGCTGCGATCCGCTCTGAACAGCTGGAAGTCCGGTATCAGCAGTGCGCGGTCCGGGATGTTGTCACTCAGCCATGTCTCGGTGAAGCAGAGAACCGCTGATCTGCGGAGGTCCGAGTTTTTACCGGTGAGAAGAAGTAGCTCGTCCATCTTGTTGCTTAGAGAGCGGACATTTGCCAGATGTATTGAAGGCAGTGGTGTGCGAAGTCCTCTTTTGCGGAGCTTTACCAGGGCGCCAGCACGCTGTCCCCTCCGACGCCTCCGGCGCAGTATCCCGTAGAGCGCCGCCGCTCCGCTTGCCAGAAGCTCAATGAACCTCGGATGGATGAAAGATGGTGAAAAAATCCCAAGAGAGGACTCTCTGATGTTGAGAAGTTCCTCTCTACTGAATGAGACCACCGAATTGTGGCCCGAGACCACAGTACTGTGGCTCGAAAAACATATAAACACACAAACTACAAAAACAAGGAGAGAGCGAAGCTCCGAGGCTGCCATCGTCGGCGCCATCTTGATAATTTAGTGCTATAGTTGCTGAGAGAGCAATAAATTATGACTAAAACCTTAAACATTTAATCAGCTTTGATCATATTTACCATTTTTCTTGTTCAGAAAAAAACTTTCTGCTTTTTATATTGTAGAAAAGGTGTTAGTGCCTGTTTGTTACCTTGCTTGTTACTTTATTAATCATTAGGAAATAAACCAAATGGTTTAAATATGATAAATATGATCCATGACTGAACTGTAATCATGTTAGTGATGCTAAATAAATCTTTGTTATGCAGAATGTCTTTGCTTCTTTAAGTTTGTGATGAACTTTGCTCCCTGGTGAAGAACCCATCAATAGATGTTAAACTGATACAGATTATTTTTGTGCATATTAATATGTTTAATGTAGCTCATCAACTGATCCAGAAGTTAGAGATAAAACATGAAACATCTAGACTTCATATTATCTGAAACAACAATTTCTTGGTTCAAAAGCTGCTGTTCGTTTTCTGATTTGTTCAAAACTTTTAAGGACTGAAAATCCTCCAGATGCAGAAGAATGCAGCTGCAGCAGGGGCCCTTCAGGGGCCTCTGTGCAGTCACTGCAGGCCCTGATGTGGCTCACATCACTTTGGAGCAGAGACCCTGTTCGCTTCAGTGACATAATGCACTTTTCTCTCCCGCTGGTTTGTGCGTTGAGGGGGTCACTTTGTGCCATTTCGTGTTGCAGTCTCAGTGAGTCATCGGTGGAAAAGAAGGAGGAAGATTTGGGGTGAAATATTGCTGTTAAATGAGTCTGGACAGCATGACATCACGGCATAATTAAAACCGCTTTCTGGAATTCCGTTCCCAATTCCTGCGCTCAGGTTTGCTGGAGGATTTCTGGAGCACCTGCAGGTTGGTTGGTGTGTGTGTGTGTGTGTGTGTGTGTGAAATATTTTCACTGGACGGGGTTCAAACTTTTGGAGGAAAAGAGAAAAAACGGAGGCAGCGGCATTACGCCATTCTTGCCTCTCATGGGAGAAAAAAAGTGGGATTTAAAGAAGTTTCTTCCAGATATCCAGCAGAACAGCTCGGTGGAGTTTAACTGGACTCTGGTCTGTCACCGGCGGGATCTCTCCAGCATTATGGTTCCTCAACATCACAGATGGAACAATAAAGTTTGCAGCAGTTGTTTTATTTGCATCTTTTCTCTAAATATTTTGTTGATGTTTTTTCTCTGTTTCTGAACGAAGAGGAAGGTTTTCCTGAATAGCAGAGGCTGAACTGAAGATGAAACTCTTCACAGGACTGGACTCTCTTCTGCTTTCAGCCCAACAGGTCAATTAAATCTCCAGTGACTTTCTTCTTTATTACAATGACTGTCTGCCAGCAGGAAACAGGGCTTTAGGATGAACGCTGTGAAGCGTCTTTCTCTCCTGCTCAGCTGCTGGACTCTCATTTACCTGCAACCCGTCCGCGGCTCTCTCAGCCGGACGAGACCCACAGAGCACAAACTCGGTCAGGCGGTGGAGCGCACGGGAGGAGCCCATCGTGGAATCGGGGTGTCCACGCACCCCGCAGGGAGGCAACCGGTTCCCGCTGCAGGGAGCTGGAAACCTGCGCCGCGAAATCGCGCAGGACCGTCGCTGATTAAAGGCGAAACAGCCGCGATGAGAAGCCAACAGACTGCGGGGTCCTCAGCGGCGGCGGGGGTCCCTGAGCCTCAGCAGCAGCTGGAGCAGCTGAATTTGGGGCGCAAAGAGGCTGTCAGGTCCTGGCTTCCCGCAGCGGATGC
Source organism: Crenichthys baileyi (assembly GCA_036173005.1). Lineage (NCBI taxonomy): Eukaryota > Metazoa > Chordata > Actinopteri > Cyprinodontiformes > Goodeidae > Crenichthys > Crenichthys baileyi. Next base: position 50,487 of record JAHHUM010001171.1, read on the forward strand.
GCGCTTTCAGCCGCACCTTCCCGCAGCCGTTAACGCACATGCGGCAGGAGCAGTTGGAGGTGGACGCTCACCGGGGAAACCTGCGGGGAAGGTCGCTGCCAGGGCGAGCGCAGCGGCTGCGGCGGCGCGCAGCGGCTTTCCTCCTGCCGGGCAGCGCGGAATCACCAACAGGAGGCAGAAACTGGGCGACAAGCAGCCGCTGGTGACCCCTCACGACTACATGCTGTCTCTGTACTGGTCCCTGAGTAGCGGGGACCTGAACAGCAGCGCGCTGCATGAAGCCGGCCTGGCCAACACCATCACCAGCTTCGTGGATAAGGGACTCGGTAAGAGCCTGTTTCCCTCTGCCCAGACTCAGTGAAGGTCTGCTATAACTAATAGAATATGTGACAAAAACTGCGCTAACTTTACCTACTGAAATCAAATCATTTTGAACACATAAAAAATGAATATTATAGATATAACCGCCTTCTGTTGCCGTGTGTAAAATAAGTTAATTTCAGGTTTATTTCTTCTTAAGGCAATGAAACATTATTAAATTCAGAGAAATTAATGTTGCCTAAATCGTGTCCCGAGGACAGGTTTTTCTGCACTTTAAATATTTTATTAAAAAGCTCTGGAACTTATCTCTTCTACTGAGTTCAGAGCCTATTCTTATAAGTTCTGTGGGTTTTCTGGGCTGAAACACCAGAGCCTAGATAGTCAAGCAGCACAATTATATAAGGGTTGTAAGAGGTGAAGAAGAACTGGACGATATGAGGGGGTCTGCAGGAGGAAGAGGAGGATGAGAGGGTGGATGGGTGTGGAGTGAGCAGGATCAACCTGAGTTCTGCAGGGCACCAGAGGGGGCGGTGCTGGGTGTCTATCCGAGATAGATAGATAGATAGATAGATAGATAGATAGATAGATAGATAGATAGATAGATAGATAGATAGATAGATAGATAGATAGATAGATAGATAGATAGATATAGATAGATAGATAGATAGATAGATAGATAGATAGATAGATAGATAGATAGATAGATAGATAGAGAAATGTATTTGTCTGTCTACTTCTACATGTACATAAACTATGATGACCTCCTATTCTTAATCTAAAAGGTGCAGTTTGTTGATGGACCCATCGTTGCCAGTAACAGCAACTTGAACTACTCTGTAAACTTCTTCCAAGGTTTAGGAGTGTGTTCAAACCAGAACTGCAGCCTCTGCTCTAATTCATCCCAGGTGCTCAAAGGTGCTCAAGAAGGTTGAGGTCAGGACTCTCTACAGCCCAGTCAAGGTTCTGGAGTACATACATACATATATATATATATACATACATATATATACATACATACATATACATACATACATATATATACATATACATACATACATACATACATATACATACATACACACATATACATACATACATACATACATACACACACACACACATACATACACACACACACACACATACATACATACATACACACACATACATACATATACACACACACACACACACACACATACATATATATGTATGTATATATATATATATATACATATATATATATATATATATATATATATATATATATATATATTATATATATAATATATATACACCGGTATATGCATGAGCCAAAATGGGCTGCTGATCCATTTAAGGAGACCGAGAAATTTGTATGAGATTACCATTTTTTGGGTGTTAACCAATTTTCTGTGCTGGCTATATATTCAGATTTTAAGTGGTTTTTAACGACGCATGTTTCTGTGAACAAAGTGCATGATGGAGTCCGAAGGAGTGACCTGTGGCGTGACAGCCTGGGGTAACAATAAATAATGTTGTTAATCCTCTATTAGCAGAATAATATTGAATATTGGGATAATAAGCAAGCCTACTCAATTACTGGTGTTAGCTCGGTGCAGCTTAGAGCACAGAATAATTATTCATGTAACAGATACTGCTTGATTTATCTGGACAAATCTCTCCCATTTTCTCTGAAGGGTCTTTCATAAACAAGAGCATACCCACACCATGCATTAATGTAGGGGTCTGCAACCAGCAGGTCCAGAGCCATATGTCTCTTTAGTTGCTTCTCAGTGGCTGCTTATAACAGGGAAGCTAACTATAGCTAGTTTTAGTAGCTACTCAATAGATCCTCTACCTGAACATTGGCATAGACATTCCTAAATAAATGACACTACTGGTACAAGTGCAGGTTTCATGTTATATTGTTAGTAGGAAAATGTTCAAACCACCTCAGCTGACTCCTTTCGGTGCCGAGGTGCAACAGCTCCACTTTAAGCTCTCCCAACACAAAAAGGGCAGTTTATGGGGCACCATCCTATTTCCAGAGGTTGAAGCTTGGTGAAAGGCAGTATACCACCTCGACACGGTCCTGCACCGGTGAGGAGAGGCTTTGAGGTCAGGTGCTGTGTGTGATGGCTGCCAGAAGAGGTTAGGCATGCCAATTCTCAGCATTAGACACCAGGACACCAAGACGCCAGGAGACAAAGAATCTAATTTTCCATGTAAATCCAGAGTTTCATAATCCATGGAACCAACTGTTTACATTTATGGTGACATTGAGCACAATCCTAAACTGCAACATTGAACAGGCACCATTCATTCTAACAGCAGCTTCGCTTAGGGTGTTGCAGCGCAGGCCACATCCATTGCCCAATAGTAAGCCAATATATGACCACAGACCCTTCACCCCTCTGCTAATGCAGACAGAGGACAACAGCCATACTGAACAATCATGTGCAGTTTGAAGAGAAAAGAAGTGAAAGCGAGAGAGAAGTGGGGAAAAACAGCTCCCGTCATTCACTTCAAAGAGGCGGCCCTCAGAGCCGTTTTGTTCGCGATTGACACGTCACTACTCAGCATCATAATCTGGCCCTAGCCACATTTTTCTACATCAAGCAAAGTTGTAACTGACCTGTACATATGAATGATTTAAATACAGACTGGCATCAGTGTTTTGGACTTCAGGGTTTTTTGTGCATCTGTTTTGTGTTTCTCTGGAACTCATGGGTGATGAAGCCCAACTATCCACCTGAGAAACTGAATCTGAAAGCAGAATTCTGATTTGTAAAACTTTAGTTTTTTTTCACAACTACTGTCTTCAAACTCCAACATGGCTGCCTTGAGCATAGCAAGTACCATGCTCACTGAGCACAACACTGAGGAGATCCTGATGGTTTTCCCTCAGATTGATCTGAGGATTGATACATAACTCCAGATTAGAATCTTAACTCAGGATTAAAATGTTTTAGAGGTCAATGTCCAAATTACTCCCTTTAAAGACGGTGGGGCTCATGACTTTTACAGTAATTAACCACCAGGGGGCACTCAAGATGCTATATGTAAGCTTGGTGTCTGAAATCCTTTTGCAGATGTTGGTTCTTGTTAGAATCTCAAAATGTTTTATGGAAGCATGGTGTTTTGCATCAACTGAAACCAAAGCAGAGTCATGTTTTGCTTTTCTAACCAGACTTCCCAGTGCTTCAGTCTTTTGAGCATGCCTGGGAACATGTATGTAGGTGTGTGTATTTGTTCTCATCTATTTGTGGATGTACTGCAGACTTTACACGTCTGTGAGTTGCAGCTGTGCGTTTCCAACATCTGGTGGGCTCTCAGTTATATCCGTCTTCTGGAGGGTAAATAAACAGTCCTCCAGGCCCCCTTTGGTGTAATGTTGTCTTTACAGTGTAAAACTGTTTAAAGCAATGTTTAAATGGCCAGAGTTTAATATTTCTGCTGCTGCTGGAAGGTTTATGTTTCCAGCACTTAATACACTTGTAATTTAGGCCTTGTTTGTTCAGTGAGTCTTCAACAGGATGCTGTTGACCTTGTCGACATATTTAGAGAAGAGACTGCTGACCCGATAACTTCCCTTCCTCTTTTATGGTCTTGCTTCATTTTACTGTTCATTCTTCCATTCTGTTGTACTGTTTTATATCTTTATTGTTTATTTTCTTTCTGTTCTTTCTTCCTTTTTCTCTTTGTAATTTTATTATTGTAGTTTATTATTGAGTGTCTTTTAAATGCTCCTGTGGACCCTTGAAGAACCACCTTATACGCACTTTTGGAGCAAACTGTTCTGAGGGCTGTTCTGAAGTCCACCTGGACTGAATCAGATTTCTAGCCTCTACCTGCCTGGATTTAACTACTTTAACTCACATGAATGCACAGAAATAAGCCTGATGATTGGTGCATTTTTATTGTGACATTTGAGGAGACTTAGAATCAGAACAGCAGAAAAATCTGTGTTTCCGCCAGTTAAGACCTTTTCAGCTAGAACACCACTGAGAAGGTCTGCTATATTAATAAAAAGATTCAGTATTTTTGGGTTAAATGTTGAAAGAAAGCACATCTTGAAGATACAGATACTATTACCTTCTTCTTCAGTGGTTCCAGCTTAATCAGTAAACCCAACCGCTAAAATTGAGGAAATCTAAGAAATTGTAATTGGAACAAACAGTTCTGAGGACTCTGACGATGATGTGGACTGTGGGTAACCTACTGCCCTGTGAATTATTCAGATGGATTAAGAACAAACTCAAAAGAATAAAAAAAATTTTTTAAATGGGATCTTTTGACTCTTAGTAACCAGCTGCCTGTTAAGAAGACAGGATTTGTTCTCAATGCTTTAGCTGAGTCCATGAAAAATCCCAAAGACAACTGCTTGAAAGACAGAAAGTAGTATTTTAAATCACTGTTGTCACAGTTGTCATTCTGAGTTTTGGAGGTAGGACCCAAATGCAGGATTGAGTGGAGTTGAAAAAAAAGTTGAATGAAAAAATGAACTTACAGATGACCAGGTACAGGCAGGTGAAAAACAACATCAACAGGTTGGAAGCAAGTGCATGAAAACCCTTGCAACAGACATGGAAAGAATCAGGACTGGACCAGGGCAAAGACACAGGATAGGTAACGAGGATGATAACGGGGAGTTAACAGAAGGAACCAGTGGAGAACAATCCAAACCAGAGAGCTTATAAACTGAGGGAAGTGAAGTGAGAACCAATGAACTGGGAAAGAAGCTAATCAGGAGCAATATGGCACAGGTGTGGACCAGGCTGCAGGAAGACATAGGGAGTGACTAATTAACACAAATGAGCAAGGAGAGCATGGAGGTGACCAGAATACAAGAAAACAATGACTAGATTAAGAGCATAACAAGAAGCAGATCCATCGGAATATAACTGAATGCATCTAACACCAGAACACAGAAAAACGACAAAACTAACCAGAAGGAATCTAAAGAACCAGAAATGAACAGGAAAGTACCTGGCTGAGCAAAAAGTAAACAAACACAAACCTAACAGACATATTCTGACAACTGTAGAGGGTTCAGAACACTTCAGCCCTATGTGAAGACTTTTAAAATTGTCTGAGATTTAATATTTCACCTTCCCCCTCAGTTTGCTTGTTGGGCAACTTAGATGATGTCACCAAAAAGACAAATTCAATTCACATGGTTTTCACTGCCTTTTGTATAGCTAAGAAAACTATCCTCATGAATTGGAAAAATAAAAACCTTCTTAATATTAACCAGTATGGAAACCTTCTGTTGGATGATATAAGTCTTGAGACAGCCTCTGCCTTCACATCAGATCAATCTCTCTGGGCTCCTTAAATCGACTCCATCACCTAGTGGGGGTAGTGCAACTTTGGCTCCATCCTGTGGGCCATTGTTGCGAATGCGGCTGTGATGGCTCACATAGGTTACTGGCCTGGAGGCCGTGCTGCTCCTGGACGGGTCTGGGGTGGGCTCGGGGGCTATGGGTTCTTGGGCATGTCGCCCCCGGGCTGGGATCCTGGCTGGGCCTGAGGGGCTTGGGTCCTGGCGAGTATGTCGCTGGGGTTTTGGGCCGGTGCATGCAGTGGCACCCAGCCCTGGCCTGGGGGACTTCAGTGCATCAGTGGGCTTAGGGGCCTCCTAAACAGGCGGGTAGGTATCTCATAGTTTTCTCTCATCTTCAAGGAGTGCAATTTGCTGGCAGGACGGAGGGTCTGTGGGAGGGGGGGCGGAGTCAACCTGGGTGTCTAATGTCTTATGTTTTCTGGGAGTTGCTCAAACGCCGGGGTGGGTGTAGGTTTTCTTCTGCAGTGGAGGTGGGTGGTTTGCCTCAGGTGGGGATAGGCATCGTTTGGATCTAAGTGGTTCCGGTTCGGATTCTGTTTCCTCTTCTTGGTACCGGTTCCTGATGCCGTTTCCAATTCTGTCTGGGGGAGGGGGTTAGGAGGGGTGGCAGGCTGGCTGGGGTTGATCTCAGGGTGGACTGGTCTCGGCTTCTCGGTAGGTTTTGGTTTTGGCTCTGTGGGCTCTCTGCCTTTTGTGGGCTCGAGTGAGAGTTTTCACGCGGGGCTACTTCTGGCTAGAGGATGGGTGTCGGGCATTTTTTCTGGTCTGGTTTCTGTGTGTCTTCTTTGCACGGGGTTGCACGGGGCTTTATATTTGGAGGGCTGGTGGGGCGTATTTGCACATTGCGGGCTTTGTGCACAGCTTTTGCTTTGGGCGCTCTTTGCTGCATTTTGTCCTCCGCTGTATGACGTGCTGTGGTGTTGGGGCGGTGGTCCTGTGCGCATTGGCTCTGGCCGCCAAGTGTGGGTGCTGCGGGGTGGGTGTCGCTGGGCTTGGCGGTTGCATCAGGTTTCTCGGCCTCATACTGAGGTGGGGCTTGCTTGTCTGCTGGGTGGTTCCTGGTGGGTGATGTGTGCTTGGGGTTGGTGGTCTTCACCGTGCCCTTACTGACGTATAGAAGGATGTGTGGTGTTGCTGTGGTGTTGGCACGGGGGAACTGTGGCTTGGCTTGGCTGTATTGCTTTTGCTTGGCTGGCCTGGATGTTGTTGGTTCTGCGTCTTGGGGGGAGAGTGCAGCCTCTTTGCTGGACATGCTGTGGTCTTTCTGTGGTGCCCTTCGGCTTGCTGGGCCGGCGTCTTTCCTCTGGGCACAGTGGTGGGCGGGGTGGTGCATCGTGGGATCTGTTTGACTGCCTGGCTGGCCCTGGTGGTTTTGGTTTGTTTGTTTATGGGGGGCTGTATGTGCCTATGCAGGCCCAGAGCTTGGATTTGGGTGGGCCTGCCATTTTGGGTTGGGTGTGGATTAGTGGCGGCCTCGGTGTTGGTGTGGGATGTGTTTTGCTGCCCCGCTGGCCTGGTTGTGGTTGCAGTCCGGTGCCGGGCATCGGGGACTGGGCGCTCTGTTGGCTCTGCCCTCTGGGTTCAGGGGTGGTTGAGCATGTTTGTCATGTGCCCTCCTTTGTGTGGCATATTTTGGTTGCACTAGGACAGCTGGTCTGCTATTTTTTTTTTTTGGAGTGGGGCTGCACTCTTGGTCATCACTGCGCGTGGGGAGAGCATTTTACCCACCAGTCCTTCCCTCTCCATCCCCGGACACCTCCCTCCAGGTTTTAATGTCTGCAGTCCCATGGCAGCCTGGGCCACAATTTTATTGTACAACTTAGAGACTCAAACTTATAAAATTTTTATGACATTCACATAAATTCACGCTAAATGGCATCAAGAGGGAGTGTATTTTACTAACCTCACCTCTGGTGCCTGCGCTCACCTCTAAGGGTAAAGTTGTATGTAGACATTGAGGGTTCTTGGTGGTGGTGGTGGTGGTGGTGGTGGGGGGGGGGGGGGACTTGGCAGACCCTCTTTTTCTTTTTACATGCACACTACAACAACACACATCAGCACCACATTTGAGTGGGTAGAGGTAGGCTTAGGGTCTTTTCACACCCTCGTTCGCGTCTGAGGTTAGAGGTCAGAGGGGCGGGCTTTCTGGTTGGGATCTGGGCTGGGGTTGGGGTTTGGGTTTTGGGGGTTGTCTGGTGCTGGGATTAGCGTTTCAGCTCTCTCGGGGTTGTTTGGATATCTTTGGATCATGATCCCTGGCTTGGTGCGCGGGTGTGCCGTGCAGGAGTGTGGGTGGCCGGCATCCTGGGGCACCTCTGGGGTTTAGGTGTTGGGTTGGCGGGGTGCCCGGTCCTTGGCGTGTTGTGGTGGCCTTCCTCCTGTGGCTATGGCTCCTGGCCGGGCGCCGGCCTGCGGTTGCCGGTAAGGTGGGTGGAGCATGTCTTGTGCCTGCACTGGGGTGGCTGGCAGGTTGTGCTTGGCCTGGATCGGCTGGCCTGCCTGGTCCGGTTACCCGGCTGGTGCATGTTTCCCTCTCATGAACTGGGGCATCTGTCACGGGCCGGATGGTTGGGCATTGTGTCCAGGGGGGATCGGGGCGGTGGGCTAGAGGGCGGTGTGGAAGGGCTGCAGCATGTGGGGTAGGGGGGTTGTGCCCCCTTCTTGGATGTGGGGTCACCGGCATTTGAATCAGCTGAGCGGCGATGGTAGAGCTGAGGTGGATAATGTTTTTCCCTGGGCTATCATTGCAGTGGCGGTGATGTGGTGTGTTTGTGTGGTTGCGGGGGGGTTGTGGTGAGATGCCAGCCCACGGTGCTTGGCGCTGGCCGGGGACCTCTTGCCAAGTGAGTTTGTGCCGTCTTGGTGTGAGTTCGGGGGTTCCGTTGTGGGCACGGTGCTCGGTGGTGTCTGCCCTGTTGCGCCTGTGGGCATAGGCTGGGGTGGCGTTGCATGAGACCCTTGCCTTTCCGTCATGGCGCACTGTGTGGGGGGGGGCTTGGACCGGGGCATTGTGGCTTCATTGGTTTTTCGGTGATGGAGCTCACCTGTGGGGGTGTGCCCCTGTGTGGAGAGGATTCATGGCGTTTGGGTTGGGGGCATGTGTTCGATATCTGGGGTAGCCCTGTGGGGAATATTCATGTTGGGGCTTATGGGGGATGGGGTGAGGGACCTCTTTTGTACATGGGTTGTTGGGGACTGGGGACGGGGTGGGGGATTGGGTGGTGCCGGCACCAGTCTGGGCTGGTGCTGGCGCGGTCTGCCTGTCTCCATCCCTAGAGGGAAGGGGACCACCTCCCGGGTCCGGGGGCTGGTTGCCCCCTATGGGGTATCGGCACCTGGACCTGGGAGTATAGAATATGTATGGGGAGTGTCAGTGAGTGTATGAAGTCCATTGTTATTTGTCTTTACGTTGGATGCATGGGTGTGTATGCATGACAGTGGGAATGTGTTATTGTGACTTTGTGTGCCTGTTTTTTGTGTCAGGTTAGGCCTTGGACTACTCACTCTTCTGGATCAGTTTAGGCCCCCCATCAACCGCCACAATATCTACCGGTGGTTGATGTCTCTGCCCGCTGGTGTACTTGTGGTTCTCGGTGTCCAGGCCTGGGTGCTTTGGTGTGTGCCGGCTCACTCCTGGTGACTGCTTACCGGGGCTTGGACCCCTAGGCTCTGCCGGGCCTCTACTTGGGGAGTGATATGTGCTAGGGTCTTGGGTCTCTGGGTCCATGGCTCGATCTGCTCTGGCGTAGATGGCTGCCGGCGGGGCCTCTGGGCTTGTCGCTGCAGCTCCCTGGGGCTTCTGCGCTGTGGGTGCTGGGTGGTTCCCCTGGGACTCTCCCCTGCTCTTCTCTCAGGGGGTTACAGTAGTCCCGACAATGGCTCTCCTGGGGTTCCTGTGCTTTGGGGGGCCTTTGGATGTCAATGGCTCGGATCACCTCTGTATCTGTCCCAGGTCCAGGGGGGCAGGTCTGTGGCTCCTCACACTCGCTATTGCACATTTTTATGGAGAAACCTTGTATACACAAGCCCACTCAGACCCACGGGTGTTTAGATTCAGGTGTTAACAGATACACAAATATTCGATATTGAGCAGCATTAACCACTAATTATATCTTGCATTTATAAGTACCGTGCACTTTTCGGTAAAAAAGCTGGTAATATGAATGTTTCTGCAGGTGTAAAAGCAAGCAGGGTGTTATATTGTATTCTCTTCATACCTTCCTTTCTTTTCTCCTTCTCTCGCCTTTTCCCTTTTGCCCCACCTCTCTCTCTTTCGTGCTTCTTATTTTTTCCTTTTCATTTCTATTTCCGTGTTCGTAACAATTGAAATAATTCCAAAGCAGTTTCTAATAAAGTTTCTTTTATAAATATCAAGCAGAGCATTATAGTGTTACCTGTAATGCTCCACTTGTTAAAGTAAATCTATTGGGCTTCTTCTTGGCACTCAGACAACAATTCTGAGTGCTACTCTGCCGGACAGGAGCTGGTTAAAAAAAAAAGAACACTTAAGCCCTTCAAACCAGTTTTTACAGCCATTTCCTAGCCACTTGAAATCATTTAATCTCGTTCTCCTTTATTTAATACTAATAAACAATCCTTTTCTGACCTCTTTCCTCTCTGTATTATTTAAGTGATTTTAGAGATTATTTCATTCATTTATTCATTCATGATCTAGGATTCATGGGGTGTCACTGAGGCTTTTTTGCTCACATTTATGAAGATTGTTTAATTTAAGTGTATATCATTTACAAAAAAATGTTGTATAACACTTGATTGTGGTTCTGATTTCCATTTGGACAGTCAGCTTTCCAGATATATTCTGACACTTGACTCCAAAACAAGTAGCAGTGACCTCCTGCTGGTATGAAAGCACATTTCCTTATGTCAGACTATAAATAGGTTATAGGAAATTTCTTTAAATCATTGGTTGTCTAAGGCAGTATGAAGTATCTTCAATGTTGGTCAGAAATCGACACATGATAACTATAAAAGATCATGTGGCTGATCCGTTCATTTGGTATCTGAGAAATATGTTTGCCAAACAACCAAAACTTCAAAGGAATGAAATGGCAAAGTGGCTAAAAGACCAGCACCAAAGAACATCTTCACATTGTGGTTGGGCTATGACTCACTACTGGAGAAGGAACTTGGAGTAAAGGATTAGCTGAACTGGTAAGAGAAGATTGGGTATGATGTTAAGTTAAAGAAATAAAGAGTAAGGTTATTACTCCCCTTTTTAAATAGTTTCTTTATATTTCTGTACTGTTTCACATGTTAAACATTCAAAATTTTTGCAGAATAAATTGAAGACAAGTGTTAGACCTACTGTGGCTGGTGACCATTTTTTAGTTTTGGGGCCAATTTTATACCCATGAAAGTCAAGCATGAAAAGAAAAACAAAACTGCAAAAGTACAAAACGAGGAAGCAAAATAACCAGCAAACCCACTGTATATACATCACTTTTAGATAACCAGCTGACTTGGAGGTTTCACTGTCGGCAGCTCTGATCAGTGTAAAAGCCCACCCACCATCAACTAACCTGAACGGTATGACAGGGTGAAATCTGAGGCCAAGAACGTTATTTAGAGGCTCAAATTATCTCTATAAAAACCTTTTTCATGTGGGCGTAGTGTCTGAAATAGTTTAGATTTACTTTTTGAGATTAAGGATGTAAAGTCTGAGGTGATAACAAAGAACACACCTGAGAGCTCCGCAGCTTGCAAACATTTTCGCATTTTCAACCTTTTCCTTTAAAGTATGTGAGAGTTTGTGAAATCAAATTCTTCTCAGCTTTAATCAGACCATCTGTAGATAAGTGCCAACTTTTCTGTATGTGTGTTTGCTGTTGATGGTTTGTTTCCTCTGCAGCAGATGCTGGTTTGCTGTCAGTGGGGAATAGCTGCAGGTCTGTAATAACAGGCCTGTTTGCGGTCAGATGTGGTCTCCCTGTCTGGTTCTAATGTACTTTTTTGTGCTCGCCGCGGTGCTGGATGGGAGGAGGGGTGTCCTGAGAAGGAAGAAGCTGTGTGAGAATCCAGAGGTTCCTTTGAGGACTGTGATGAGTTTCAGGACATCTTTAGAAGATTAAGGACATTACATTGTTGCATTTTGAAGGTTCACGCTTGGTTTTCAAGTTCAGTTTGGGATCAGGTTTCAGGTTAGCATTATGGTCCTCAGAAATCCTTACATGAGCCAGGGTCGTCAAAATAAAACAATTACAAACATGCGTGTTTGTTTTTTATAATCTCTTTGCTGGATTTCATTTAGATGCTGAACTTGCTGGTTTCTCCTACTAAAAACAAACAAACATCTCACAGAACTCTTCACCTGAGCAAAGTTCATGTTGACTTGTTAAATAAAAAATGTAACGGTTTTCATTGTTTTTTAAGAAAACAAAAATCTGCAGAAACAGAAATGTAAAACAGGAAATGTTTAGGTTTTTACATTTTAGTTCTGTATATTGATGGTTGAATGAAAATACATCAGTAGTTCATTTGAAATCAGAACAGTTTAAATAAACCAACTATCATGCTCAACATTTTTACATTCCTGTAGTATTAAAGCCTTTGTGGTTTAATTTAGACCTTCAATTCCTTCCAGTTATCTGTTATAAGAACTGAGAGTGCCAACAGATCATACAGATCTCTTTAGGAAAACACTTTTTTCATGATTTACTTAAAATACTTATCTGCAGCCCAAAGTGTCTTCGGCAGCATTTCAACAAAAAGGAAGGAGGAAAACTTTAAAAATTCATGAAAAATCAAAAATATTGCAGGGGAAAGCTTTTCATGACAGAAGTGCTAGATTATCCCATGACCTTAGACTGATAATTTTTTGAAAATATAAGGTTTGTTCCCATTTTGAGAGTAAAAACGCCATTTAGTCTGATACATTAACCAAAAATCCCCAAATTCTCAAAATATTCTCAGATGACATGCTTTCCATCTGGTACAAGCCTCAGTGCTACCAAACCTGTGAACCAAATATTTTCTGAAAGAAAAATACTTCAAATTCAAATGCATTTTTCCGTTAAGCTTTATTAAGCTTAGATTTAAAAATCTATTGCATGTGAAAGCAGTGTGCATAATTTGACTAGAATCGACCAAGAGATGTGGGAGATATAAAGATTTCATTAAAACACAAATCTTTTAAAAATTAGAGCAAAGAACTTTGAGATAGAGCAAACGGTAGAGTGCATCGAAATTCTGAATTATCTAAGGAATATCCTTTTATCTGGCAAATTTTCCAAACTTTTGTTAATAAACTTCTGTCAGTCCATGACTGGTGTAAAATGTTCGCATGTGTCTGCCCCTTCCCTCGTGGTGTAGCCTTTCTTTCGCGTCTCACTGCAGACTGCAGGGATAATCACCTCTTGAAAAACATGATCTCCATCTCTCTCAGGTTGCTTACAGACATTCACTCCCTACAGCTCAGGAGGACTCAGTCTCATTGGGAACCTGACTACTCTAGATGATGACAGATGTTGCACCAAGGTAGATATCTCAGACAGAATTTGGTTCCCCCATGCAGGGAGTGCACACTTGTTTTGTCTTTTTGTCATTATCTGAGGAAAATGTCGACCATTTTAATTATGTGCTATGTTTATTTAGTTTTTGTACATAAAAAAGGCCATTGGTCAAATAATTTTTTCATAGTTTTGGTCAAGGAAGTTAATTAGATGCTGAGAGGTGGAAATACTGAGCTGATAAATGCAGCACAATGTGACAGGATAAGGTCAGACTGAATCATTAAGAAAAGGGAGATTTTCAGCTGCTTCCATTCACTACTACTGTGTTATACACGGTGTCTTCATGACAAAAGAATGAAAGGCCAATCATTATTCTGCTGTATAAACAAGGGTAAGAAATGCATTTACACTGATGTTACATATTAACTGAAATGAAACATCAAATGTCAAATGAGTGTAAACCATATTTGCCTGTTATTATTATTACGTTCTTTGTTTTTCGTATAAAATGGCTGTCAACTTCCTGTCAGTTTTCTATTTTCCATCATTTTTTACAGGTGATATAAATAACAACTGATTGTCATATTTTGACACTATAAGTCAGAGATAGCCAAACATTGTGAAAGGCTGGTTAACTGCCTTAACGTCCAAAACTGTTTTCATATTAATTCACAAAGTGGAAACAGTTGTATGAACTGTTTAATAATAAACTGAAATAATCAGATAGTCAAACTCAGTCAGACTGTCAGTCAAGCTCACACATTTCCAGCTGGAAGACTTTTTCAAACAGATGTGATTTGTCAAAACTGAAGCCAAAGTAGAACAATGCTGCAGCGTGGAAACCTGCAGGCATAACTCATGCATGTACAGTGGAGGTGCAAATTTAATCTCTTAACCCTGTTTTCCGTCTTTATTTGTCCTATCTCTCTGGCAGATGATCGAGGGCCTGTGTTGCGACGTCAGAAGTATCATTTCAACATCAGCTCTCTGGAACGAGACGGGCTCTTGGGGGCCGAACTTCGCATCCTGAGAAAGCACGTGTCTGACCCCCTCTCAGCCTTGGTTGGCCCGGCAACAGCAGAAGAAAGAGGAGGAGGAGGCTCGATCCCATGCCTGAAGCTGTACACCTGCGCTTCAGGCAAACAGAAACCTGTTCTGCTCCAGACGAGGACTGTGGAGGATCTCCTCAGTGGATATAGCAACAAATGGGAAGTCTTTGACATATTTAAGATCTTCAAGGGATTCAAAAACCAGCAGGACCAGCGATCCCAGCAGCTGTGCTTTGAGCTTGAGGCCCTGGAGCACAGAGGAGGTTGTCCGCTGGACCTGAGAACTCTCGGGTTTGCTCGACACGGCAGGACCAACAAGGAGAAAGCTTTCCTCCTGGCTTTTGGG
>JAHHUM010001171.1:70000-167500 GCA_036173005.1 Crenichthys baileyi
CGGGCTTTAATCCTGAGGGCGTCTTATTTATGTAGCGGCGTGAAGATCGTCTGCTTCACGCTGCAGCTGGACAACCCTTAGTTCCTCATTAACACGTAATAAAAAGTATTTAGAGCTGCTGCGGTTTCTGTCACCGCTCTTTGAAAGTCCTGATTTTGTTTATGGCAGCTTTGTCTTAAATGAAACTAAATTATTTGTTGGAAGGCCATGATTTATGGAGCTTTGTGATTTGTGGCCTGCTTTAAAAACCGGCTCATTCTTTTTGGTTGTGGGAAGAAACACATTTTCTTAGAGCCGACCCAGCTAAACGTCAGATACAGATAACAGAACTTTCTATTTGTTTTTATCTGAACCACCCTGGGAAGAATACTCAGGTCAGACTGCTGCTTCCAGCAAACACAAAGATATACAACTTAGTTAATAGCTGTAATGCTAATTAGAAAATACACAAGATTAAAAAGAGCCCCGTTTCTAAAATCTTTACCTGACCTCTAAAGAACACTTTTTAATAAAAAATAAATACGGATGAAGCTTTCCTTCAGCTATGTTTGCTTGGAGTCAGCAGCCAACTAGGCTAAGCTAGCTATAGGCAAATAATTTAGCTTGTTTTGAATGGGGTTTGAATACTTTATCTAGGGTTGTGTTATTAAATAACAGGATCAGACGTCAAAGTAGAGAAATTCAAAAGTTGCTTTAGTTCAATGATTTCCAGACCTTCATTCAAGCACAGTTGTAAAATTCCTTATCAGTATTTAAACCTCGCTGATATAGTTGTACTTTGACTAGGCCTTTGCAACACCTTCTTTACTGTTCCAGCCGCTCTGTTGTAAATCCTCTGCTGTGTTTTGGATCATTGTTCTGGTGAGCCCAAATTCCTCTCTCAAGCAACTGTAGCTCAGTGGGTAGAGTAGTTGTTGTGCAATCTGAAGGTTGTATGTTCAATTCCTGCCTTCTCCTGTCACATGTTGATGTGCCCCTGGGCAAGGCACTTAACCCTAAGTTGCAAGCTGATCTATGTGTTGGTTTATAACTGTGAGCATGATAGGGTAAAGTGTCTGGTATGACTGAATAAATTACGAGTATCTTTTGTTGATGACCCAGTGTAGACCAAGCTTCAGTTGCAAGACAGATGTTCTCACATCTGAATACATTGACTGTAATTTGCCCAAGTTCTGTTTGCGCAACACAAGCCCATATCACCAACCATCTACCACCGTGCTTTATTAGTAGGAGGTGTTTGTGCTAAAATGTATGGTTTTCTCCTAATATGCTTTATGATGACCAAACATCTCTCCCTTGTTCTCCATCCATCTAAACACTATTCCATAAATGTTATGATTTATTCAGATGTAGCTCCTTTGACTCTCCCAAACAAGCCATACTTTGTCCTGTCATGACCTTTAACCTTTCACCTGCTAACTAAAGCCTGTAGACAGATGAAGCTCTGAGGTTTTGGTCATTTCTCTGAGCTTAACGCTCTGGCCTTGGGCTGAATCTGGGACGTCCACTTCTGGGAAGAATGGCAGCTGTCTGAGGTGTTTTCTTCTTGGGAATAATCTTCCTCTCTGCAGAAGGACGGACTTCAGATGGTTTGGAGATGACCTTATAACCCTTCCCAAATTGATGAAAAGCAACAGCTGCTTCTCTAAGGTCATTGCTGAAGTCTTTCTGCTTTGGAATTGTGCTAAAATACAATTAAGCTTCTCACTTTGATAATAATCAATTAGTATTATTTATTATCATCAAATATGTTTGATGCTGGACTTGGTCACATATTTTACAGTATGTACGTTTGTCTTTTCACAAAAGTAAGAAGTTAAAAGTTTGTTTCAATTTTCTTTATTCAAAACTGTTCAAAGAGCCAATTACAGGTCATAGAAAAGTCACCATGAAGACAAACAGCTCTTACAAACCCGAGTTAATGTGAGCTACTGTCACGCTGCAGCAGAGCTGGAACGAGCAGAAGGAGTGCTGGCATACCGGCGCAGAGAGAGCGCCTGGATTTAATTATCACAGATTTCCACACATTAGTCCATGTGAGATACAGCCAGCGGATTATGCAAACACCTGATTTAAATCTGTATGTATGATTTATGGTGACTGATATTTCCTATGATTTATGATGGTGTAAAAGCGGGTTGGCTCAACAGGAAATGAAGCATAATTGGAAAATTGACTTTCTGGTATGGATCCTTTTTTTCTTGCTTTGATGGAAAAGGATTGTTGAGGAGAAAACATGATGACTTGGAGGCTCGGCTGTTGGTAGGTTCAGTATTAATGTCCACCATGTTTTTAATTCTTGGCCTCTTGGTCTAAAAAGAAACATGTTTATTTTCTGTTTTTATTTCGTTTTGAAATTCAATAATATTATTGTCTGATTATGTTGTGCGATTCTGTTGATCCATTTCAAATGCGTTGGGTTAATGCCGACAAAAAAGGGAAATGGAAGAACGTTGAAATGTTGAAAGATTAGAAATTTATGAATTTAGCAACTTGGTCTTCAGAATAAAATATTAAAAACTTTGATGAGGATGGGGCACCAATTATTAAAGTCTTGCTGGGGTACATATTTGATGAGTTTAAGACCATATTTTTTAACGAGGTGTTTTTGTCGCCACCAGAGCTTAAAGAGAAAAGCAAACTGCTTACTGGTTTCACTGATCAAGGGTCAGAATAAACCTGGTGCCTTCACTTCCTCTGTCACACAGAAATATTTGGTGAATTTTCTTCTGAAGCAGTCTTATCTGAAGGAGTGTGGTGCTCCGGCTGCAATGAGGGATTCAAACAGGAAGCCTTGCAGTGGTGGACGTTAAATCATCTGCAGAAATCATAACAGCCTCAATTTACAATAAATCACACCTTAAAAGGTACTTTATAGGACAAACAGGTCTTATTCATATCCACATAACCAAATTATATAACCATGTAGACACAATCAGTCACACACATTTAGATTTGGTCCTTCTTATAACACAATCCACTCAAATTCAGTTTATAATGCAAAACTGCAAACAAGTTTTCAATTCAGGGAAGCCCAGATGATTGCATCGAGGCACTGACTTTGCAGCAATCCCTCCTCCCAAGCAAGCTTGTGGCTACAGTGGAGAGGAACAATTCAGTTTTAAAGAAATGAAACCTCCAGCAGAAGAACCAGGCTCAGAATGAGGGCCAGCTTTAAATTTAATGGTGGCTTCCCCTAGCAGAGAAACGGCTAAACAGAGAAGCTTTGAGCCAGTAGCACCATCTGTGGAGTCAAGAAGAGAACATTGAATTCCCAGCAGCAGCTCCATAAATAGCTTTGTCCAAGAATGAGACACGGTTAGGCACAAAAAGACCATGGCAACTATCATCAGACACAAACAGAGAGAACACGAAGTTAATGCCAGTCTAACTATAAGCTTTATGAAAAAGGAAAGTTATAAGCCTGGTCTTAAACGTAGACAGGGTGTCTAAACCCAGGAGTTGGTTCCACAGGAAAAAAGGCTGATAACTTAAAGATCTGCCTCCCATTCTACTTTTAGAACCTCAGGTTAATGTTTCAGGTGGAGTTAAAACCAGAAGAAGTATTCACTGATCCCTTGTCTTCACCATCATTCTAATCATGACAAAATCACACAGACTTCAGCTAAACGCCTCCTGAAAATAAAACAAACCAGGAGAAAATTAGGTTTCCCTGTTTGGACTTCTTACAGGTAGGCAGGAAACTACCGTTTCTTCAGTTTAATACCTTAAACATTTTACACTGATTTAGTTGTGACGCTTAATGGGTTTAAACCATGTCAAAGTAAGGTCAACCTGTTGTGACCAGAGTAGCAGCCACCTCTTTCTTCCATGCCTCTTGTAATCAGATTACTTTGCAGTGACTGCGGTTTGCCTCGTCAAGCCCAGAAATCAGTCGCTAAGCAGAAACATGGGCTGTTTATGAGTTTCAGGTTTCAAGTATTTCTGTTTGTGGCCGGGAATTGTGGCAAAGTGTCAAGCCAAATCGGAGCGAACAGGATCAAGAGCCCAGCTGAAGAGGCCTATTGTGTTTTCCTGCTCGGTTGTAATTAGAAACAGATGCCCTCCAGTGTCGACGCAGGGAAGAGGGGCTTGTTTAACTGGACTTAACTTCATCGAACACAACTTTAATGGTCACCCCATTACACCACTTAACAACATTTCCCCGGAGAGGACGGTGCACACACCTTCAGACCTGAACAGACTGGTCCAGGGTCAGTGGTCCACATCTCCACCTCCAAAATAAGTGACTGGCACTTCTGTATGAAGTCAAAGATCTGCTCCATAAGATGTTCCCCAGACTTTCATTATGGTCCCTCTTAGTTTTCTCCATCCTGAAGAGATTCCCAGAAAGAAAATTATCAGGATTCCACAGAGTTTAGGAAATCCTTCTCCATTAGAAGCTTGCTCTCAAGCTTCAAGTGCATTTTGTCAGTCCTGGGAGGTCCATTGTAAACATTTCAATGTCCTATTAAACATTATTTAGCATAGAAAAGTCCAGAAACGTGGAGTTTCTGGACCATTTCTACTCAGACACCAGGTTGCAAAATGAAAACCTTCAGACAATTTAAAAGTGTCAGAAAATATAAGTGTTTGCACCATTACTGCACAGCTAACAGACAAATGCTGAAGGTAGTTCTTGTGCATTATTAGACATCAGAACAGCCTTCCAGTTCCTCCTTTATTTTGGGCCTCTCTGTGCAAAACGTCTTCTCCAGGTCTCATATCTTTCACTTTCCTAAATACATGCAGTGGAGGTAAACTGTATTAATTCCTAAAGAACGGCTCCTGCTGATGTAAACTGTATTAATTCACATTAACAGTTTTTTCTTCATAACCGGCAGCCGTTTGGCCTTCAGATTATCCCAGAATCCTGATAATCATATGTTCTTTTCCACTCTGTGACCTTCCTTCCTTCCTCTTCTACCAGGTTTCCTTCCAAATCTGCTTTCATCAGGTTTTCAGCGCTATCAGATCTGGGTAGGACAACCTGATCATTGTTTGACTTTTCAGTGTTTTTTTTCCTGAGAGATGTTAGGGAGGAATTTCATCATGAAACTGTGCCAATCACTACTAAAAAGAAGAAGCACTGCAGTTTTTCTGGCACGTTGTGTTTGACACCTTGGATCACAGCTGTGTGCACCTCTCCCAGCATGCACGAGCATTTATTTGCATATTATTTCAGTTTCTTGTCATATGGTGCTGGTATGTGTGTCTTAGGCATGGTGGGTGTTTGAAGCTCTCATTCTGAATGAGAAGCCAGAGGGGGGAGTTTCTCTGGACCCTTCGGCTTGTTTTGGCATCAGAACGGAGAGCAGCCGAGAACATTTTAATCTCCAACTTTAAATCATAAGTAAGTACTGTGCTGATGATTCACTCTCCTCCATCTCCAGGAATAAAAAAGTCTTGGTGCTTCTGGGCAAACATAACTGTCCAACCATCAGCCTGGAAAGCTCTCAATTTGGAGGTGCAGGTTTCATGTTGGGGTAGTTGAAACAGCATTCCACCGTGGAGTTGATGAAGAGACATTTTCTTATTGCTTCTTTTCCCCTCATGTTTCTCATTTAAGTTCCTTCTTTGTAATTTCATCACTTCCTGCAGCTTCAGTGATCAACAACCTGCTTTCTTCACCCAGCTGACACCAAAGTACTTGTCTGCAATCCATGGTTCCGGGGCCACATGTGGCTCTTTAGGCCCTCAACAGTGGCCCTAAAAACAACTTTTGGCTAAAATTCATCAGGAACTGAGCAGTGTTTCTAGGCCTCAATGGCCTCAACAGAATTACACTATTGGTGCAAGCAATTTAATTTTCCGTGTCGTGTAACCTTCGCGACTCTTAACAAAGTGGTTCTCTGGATCGTAAAGGTTGCCGACCCCTGCCCTAGGGAAGTAAATTACTCTGGCTTTGTCTGCAGCCAATAAACACCAGGGGGAGCACTCCTGGTTCTCCTGCAGGTGTCCCTGCTCCAACATGGCTGGTTCAAATGGCTGAATGAGCTCTTCAGCATGTCACCAGATTCTACAGGAGCCCCATAATGACCCATTCATTTGATGTAGGTGTGTTGAACAGGGAAACATGTAGAACAAGCGGGCGTGTTGGTGACTTTGGGAGGTGGGTTCTGTGGGAGTTTAAGGAACCTGGATGGATTAAAGGGCTGTCCCGTTCTTGCTAGTTTCCACTGCAGCTCTCTCTCCATCAGAAAGGAAGACATTTGAACAAAAAACATCCACCTACCAATTGTGAGAAAAAAATTCTGTCCCAACTGGGTTCACCAGTCAGCACAGGGTTCTGGGTGTGAAGCAAAACCAACCAGCCTTCCGTTCTGGATGTGCAGGAAATGAAAGGCCCCTAGACAAGGTCAAATGAATTATCTAATCTCATGATAGAAACATGTTTCTCTTACCTTTTTACTTGCAGAACTTCAGGTTCTGGTTCCAGAAATAACCAGAAATCTTCCACTTCTCTTTGATGGTCAAGCCGTTTTGGGACCCAAAACGAGATGTACAGAGAGAGGTTCTGATTTGAGGTTCATCAGCCTGTTATTTAGTCTCAGGAGGAAAACTAAACACAAGCTTGATCTAAAGTCAAGTCTTAAAGTCAACATTAGCTCTGGATTTATGGTCAGTAACTTCCACCCAGATTTACGGTTCAGAGACGGATTCCTCCGCTGATCTTATTCATCCTGCTCCCAGAGAGTGGGATTTATTTCTTTAAAGATCCACAGAGGTGAACATTTTCACAACTTTTGAGCGCTTAGTGTTTAGTTTCTGTCACATTTCTGCTAGTGGGCCTCTTTGTTGTTGTCAAGATCATGGGTTTGGAGGCAGGACCGGAATGCAGAACATGGCGAGGAGGCAGCATGGTGAGTAGATTGAGGTTGAATGTGATAATTGCACACACAGGCTTACAGGAAGGCAGGCTGAGTTCAGAGTACAGGCAGGCCAGCACAAGATCAGGAGGCAAACAGAAAACAAACCACTTGGAACTCGGGAAGATAACTAGGGAGTTGACGTGGAAGTTTACAGGAGGAACCAGTGATGAACAATGATAACTAGAAAGCTTATAAACTGAGGGAAGTGGAGTGTGGACCAATGAGAGAGGGAGGCAGGTAATCAGAAGAAGTATGAACAGGTGTGGAACAGGCTGCGGGGAGACTGAGGGGAATGTGTCTAATTAACTAATGAGCAGAGGAAGGACAGGGACATGAAGAACTGAACCATAAAAGAAACTAGACTAAACATAAACTGGGGAAACTCTGGCCAAAAATAAACCAACACATGAACACAAGAATCTATAAAGTAATAAACTCACAAAAAAACCCAAAATGGCAGATGCTGACAGTTGTCATGGTAATTCAATCTGAAAAGACTCACAAGGCAAAAGATGGCAATTAGAAAAGTTTAGTGATACGTGATTACATGGTTATTTCTTTGGCGCTCGGACCTGGGAGGAAGACATGAAAGCTGACAATGACATGAGCTAAGATGTACATTTTCTTTTAAGGTTTAGATTTGGAGATGTCTTCCCCCTGATGCGACACTGGTGGTGAATTGGCAGCCAGGGAGCGAGGAAGCCGGGAGAAGATGGGAAGAAAGATGGTGGAGGTGGGGTGGAGGAGGGATGAACTCAGCTGACAAGCGAGGATGTACATGGCTGAAGGTCCTTAAAAGCGAAGCGTCGGAAGGTGATTGGATGAAGAGTCATGCGGACAGGATGCTGATTGGATGGCAGAGACGCACAGAAGAGTTAAGGAAGGAGCAGGCGGTGAAGGTGAGTCTTTCATTCAGAATTTTCGTCAAAACTCCATTATCATTTTTAAATGCAGTTTGGCTTATTTTGATCCTAATAGTTTTCACCATCCAGAATCTTTTCTTGTTCCTGTTGATTTTTTTTATTTTTTATTTAATTTTTTATATTTTTCTGGGGATCACCCTAGGATCTTGTTTTGGCCCTTTCTTATTTCTGTCTTGAAATATTTACATGTTTTATTCCTCAACAGTTTGTGCTATTTATTTTATTTTACATATTGTATTGTCCTTTTTATTTTTCACTATTATTATTCTCATTTTTATGTAATTGATGTGTTTGTCTTGTTTGTCATTTTTTGTCCCTGTCTGTCCATTTTATTTGCTAAGCACATTTAAAAATAACAAATGTTGTATAAAGAAATTTTTTAGTTTTTAAATCCTGTCTGTTTCTGCTACTTTGGCCTTTGGTTTTAATCTTATTAGTTTCTTTAATGTTGTGACATGTTTGTAAGTTTGTTGCCTGGTTGTTATTTTTCAGCACTGATGACAACTTTTCTTTTTGCTGTGATTTTCTGTAGGTTTCTTTTGGTTCATTTAGTCTGTTTATTTGGTCTATTTTTGTCATCTTAAGTCATTTTTATAGTTTCTTCCCTTAAAACGGACCTATTATCCAAAATTCACTCTTTGATCGTTTTTATACTTCTGTTTGGGTCTCTAATGCTTCTACAAACAGTCCAAATGCAAATAAAAAACATTCAGCCGTTTTTTTGCTATAAATGAATGTTTTATTTTTTCTAGAAAACGCGCGGTTTAAAAAGCTGTGTAGTTGTGACGTCACATTTACACCGGCAACTAGCAGTTACCTGAGTCCCGCCCCTGACTAGCAACTGAAGCGGAGCTCCACCCACTCGATTTCCAGTAGAGGTCCACGTCTCGCCGGCTGGTTTTACCTTAGATGTTCTGTTGTTGGCTGCAAAGACCCACATGTGTCCATGCACGTTCTCCCGCTGTCGGATGACAGAGATTCGTGCCTTTATTTTATTTTTGAGTTCAATGTTTCAGTCACATTGCTGAAGACAGAACTAGTTTACGTGAATCACTTCACCACAGACTGCTTTGAAAACTCACATCAGAACACATCAGGATTTACAGAAAGACTGAAGAAATATTCAGTTCCTGCTGTTGGCAAATCTGCAGATGACGGAAATGAAAGAATTTCTTGTGTTTTATAAGTTTAACTTTCACCTGAATGAAGTGATGGTCGGGGGCGTGGCCGGATCCACCTAATTTGCTTAAACGCGCTAGAGACCTAAAACAGCTCAGTCTGAAAGGAGCTCAAAAAAGAGGGAACTGAGGAGGTGAAATCTCATTATCTGAAAATGATTCTATGCAAAAATTTTAATTAACATGTTTTGTATAGGCCAAGGCTTCTGGGGCTGAAGCCCTGGATGTTTTCTGAATAGCCCCGGACTTCTTGATAGAAGAAATTTTGAAGTATTAAAAAGATGCAGACACAAAATGGTATTGGACTCCACATTTTTATTTAAAAATAATCAGATTTTTTTCAGTTGTGTTCCATATAATTATCTCCCACTCCACCTAACTTGACAATGAGTTTAAAGGAGAAGACAAAAAAATGTGCGCACTCGCAACACCACGAATGCACAACTATGCACACAGCCAGACGGACTCCATTCCGCAGACGTCCAGAACAGCAGTTTACTCCAGGTCGACCTGCCACGATCATTACCCGAAAAGTTACACTGACCGCCTCAAACAGGGCTCATTTCAGAGCAACCGCGGAGCCAACCGAAGAGAGGGAGCCTGGTGGGTGTGTTCAGGAACAGGTGGAAGCAGAGCGGTATAACCCAGGCTGAAGACAGCGGTAAAACCTGAATGCTGACTCAGAATGGGCTGATTGTATGTTACATCTGATCACTGATTCACCCAGAAAGGCCCACGGGGCTGGAGGTTCACCCTTAAGGGGAAATCTCGGGGTCATGATGGGGAAACTTTCACCTGAGCTACAGGTCAATTTTAAATGATCTTCTGTGATAGAAAACAGTGGGGATCCCCCTTGTGAGCTTCAGGGGGGATTTCCATCATGATGAGAAAATATTTTTTGGTCCTTTACTTCGGGTCAAAAAAAAAACCTTTAAATCTAACTTAGCAAAACCCATTAAAAGGTCCTTCAATCTTCACATTGACCTCTTTGCTGCGGGCCAGTCTTATAGCTAGTTCCCCTGTAGAAAAAAAATTTTTGCTCAAAAAAAACCAGGAAAATATCTCCTTTTGCCAAAAAGACAGTAGAAAGAGCAAAACCCGCCTCCCTCTTTTTTTTCATATTTTTGTGCTGATTCTAAACATGCAGCTCTGGTTTTTTAAAGATGATGTATGATTAAAAAAAAAAATCACAGCAATTTTAATCACAGGTGGACCATTAATTATTTATCTTTTTTTTTTTTCTGAATTATACATAATATTATATAAAACTAAACTAATTAAAAAAAGGATACATTTTTACTGGAAGATAGACAAACATACCATATGTATACAGTTTTTAATAACTGTAATATTAGTACTGGAAAGGTCCAGGATGAGGCTCTATGCTATATTTTAAACCACCAGAATGAAAACATCCTTTCCTCTCAAATTTTTTTAATAGTAAGAACTGCACTAATGTCTCACATGTTCAGTGCAGAAAAAAGACTGTGTTGAAAAAATGTTTCATTTATTTTTTTTTGGCAGGCCACATTTCTTCAGAAGTGGAATGAAAGTCTGAAAAGATGGGGTTTTTAAACAGAACAGGTTCATAAAAGAAGGAACAATTTTTAATAAAATGTTTCAAAATTTCTTGGCATAATTAAAATAACTAAATTTTTTTTTTGGCTTTTACCAGTTGACCAAGATTTAAGAAAATCAACTTTATACCACTTTCCTTTTTTGAAATGTAAGAATAAAGACAACTGGTGCTGGATAGTGCCCCTCCCGGGGACTCCATTATTCTGCGGGGGACTTCAACGGCCACGTGGGAAACGACAGTGACCCCCCGGGAGAGGCGTGATCGGGAGGAATGGCCTCCCCGATCTGAATCCGAGTGGTGTTTTGTTACTGGACTTCTGTGCTAATCACGGATTGTCCATAATGAACACCATGTTCAAACATAAGGGTGTCCATCAGTGCACTTGGCACCAGGACACCCTAGGCAGGAGGTCAATGATCGACTTTGTTGCTGTATCATCAGACCTTCGGCTGCATGTTTTGGACACTCGGGTGAAGAGAGGGGGCTGAGCTGTCCACTGATCACCACCCGGTGGTGAGTTGGATCCGCTGGAGGAGGAAAAAAGCCGGACAGACTTTTGGCAGGCCCAAGCGCCCTGTGAGGGTCTGCTGGGAACGCCTGGCGGAGCCCTCGGCCAGGGATGTATTCAACTCCCACCTCCGGGAGAGCTTTGACCAGATTCCAGGGGATGTTGGAGACATAGAGTCCGAGTGGACCATGTTCTCCGCATCTATTGTCGATGCTGCTGCCCGTAGCTGCGGCCGTAAGGTCTGCGGTGCCTGTCGCGGCAGCAATCCCCGAACCCGGTGGTGGACACTGGCAGTAAGGGACGCTGTCGAGCAGAAGAAGGAGTCCTATTGGCCGTGGTTGGCTTGTGGGACTCCTGAGGCGGCTGACGGGTACTGTGAGGCCAAGCGTGCCACGGCCTGGGCGGTGGCAGAGGCAATAACTCGGGCCTGGGAGGAGTTCGGCAAGGCCATGGAGTAGGACTACCGGTTGGCCTCGAAGCGATTCTGGCAAACCGTCCGCCGCATCAGGAGAGGGAAGCAGTGCTTCGCCAACACTGTTTTCAGTTGGGGTGGGAGGCTGCTGACCTCAACTGGGGACATTATCCGGCGGTGGAAGGAGTTCTTCGAGGATCTCCTCAATCCTGCCATCACGCACTCCCTGGTGGAAACAGAGGCTGGGGACTCAGGGTTGGACTCTTTCATCACCCAGTCTGAAAAAGCTCCGCAGTGGCAGGGCTTGGGGGGTGGATGAGATCCGCCCTGAGTACCTCAAGTCTCTGGATGTTGTGGGGCTGTCATGGTTGACACGCCTCTACAACATTAAGTGGCGGTCGGGGACAGTGCCTTTGGACTGACAGACTGGGGTGGTGTTCCCCTTTCATAAGAAGGGTGACCGGAGGGTGTGTTCCAACTACAGGGGGATCATCTTGTTCACGAGTGAGGGAAGGATGGAGCGGGAGATTGACAGACGGATCGGTGCGGCTGCCGCAGTAATGGGGGCGCTGTGCCGGTCCGTTGTGGTGAAGAGAGAGCTGAGCTCTCGATTTACCGGTCGGTCTACGTTCCTACCCTCACCTATGGCCATGAACTTTGGGTCATGACCGAAAGAACGAGATCCTGGATACAAGCGGCTGAAATGAGCTTCCTCCGTAGGGTGGCCGGGCACTCCCTTAGAGATAGGATGAGGAGCTCGGCCATCCGGGAGGGGCTCAGAGTAGAGCCGCTGCTCCTCCACATCAAGAGGAGCCAGTTGAGGTGGCTCGGGCATCTATACCGGATGCCTACTGGACACCTTCCTCGGGAGGTGTTCCAGGCACGTCCCACCAGGAGGAGGCCCAGGGGACGGCCAAGGACACGCTGGAGGGACTATGTCTCTCGGCTGGACTGGGAACGCCTGCTCCCCCTGGAGGAGCTGGAGGAGGTGTCTGGGGAGAGGGACGTCTGGGTGTCTCTGCTGAGTCTGCTGCCCCCGCGACCCGGTCCCGGATAAGCGGAAGACGACGAGTACGAGAATAAAGACAATGGAGCCGCAGGAGTGGAACACTTTGATGAGAATGTAAAGTTTAAAAAAGGTAATTTATGTAGATGGCAAAAGAAGAACATTTATCTGGCCCATAGTAAACATCTCTGAGTTTAAGAAAAAGTTTTGTCAGCAAAAATTCAGATTAGTTTTTTTCTAAATACCTCAAAATGTGTTATTATTTGCTTCAGTAAAATGGTTTTTCATCAGTCTTAAACTTTCTCCGTATCCTTCATTCAGCTCCTAACAAAAATAAAAAACAAATAAAATTATTGTTAACCTTTTTTGTTTGATTCACAATAATTGACATTCAGTATAAAACCAGCAGAGAACTGGTACCATATGTACTATGTGATTTTAACTTTAAATTACTTAGAAACTGTCTCATGGAAATTTAAATATTTTGGGTTTGGGCTAAAGCCCCCATGTTTTGAGACCCTAAAAACACCCCTGGTATCGGCCATAAGCCTATCCCAAATGTTTAAAAGGAAGTATAATAGGTCACCTTTAATGTTGGTCAGCTTGTGACTTTATTTCATTTGCTGTCTTTGTTTTTTCTTTAGAACATCTTTTAGCATGAAAAGTTCTTTCTTTCTTTCTTTGAGGACAGAGTAGAAGCTTCTCAGTTTACATTAGTTTATCGCTGGATCCTGATGATCCTTTTTTTTAACCTATGGTATGTAATGAATGTTTTATGCCTGTTTAGTTGAAATAAAGTGGATCGATTTCCCGGCCACACACCGAGCAAGAAACTGCAGATGCACACGAACTCTCATCAGCCTGCATGCTGTGCACCATTATCACTGCCAGGTGTTCAAAAGAGGAGATATCTTTTCTGGTGGTTCATTAATCACAACAACTTTCCTCAAACCAAACACGCCTCCAGCTGCAGAAAGGAACTTTTTTCTCTAAAAATGTAAAACATTCTGACCATCTGTTTAATTTGGCTCCATGAAACCAGATTCATTTTTCACTTTTCTGGCGATATCAGAGAAAAGATTAACATAAAGGCAGAAGGTTTTGTCACATGAATGGTGAGGGAATTGAAGAGGGGTGAGGTTCTGGCCAAATTATTTTTTCACCTGGTGACCTCTCCCAGCTCACCATGGAGAAGGCTGGAAATAGCTGGGAGCCTCCAAGACTGGCTCGAGGCGAGGAGGGATTTTTTCCCTGATCCTTGGATCCACCACATCATTGAGGCCGAGCGACAAAGGCCCCTGGGAGAAATCGGCGCTTCTATGAGGAGATCTCCTGCTCCCTCCTCCAGCCGCCTCTCCACCGAAGCTCAACACAGTTTTCCGGTTCATGGTTTAGCTCCTGATCAGCCATCGCCGCTGCTTCAGACTCCTAATCCTGTTCCTGGTCCTGTTCAGGAGGGGTCCCAAGCTGAGCTGCCCTCACACTCAGTTCCTGTCCGTGAGGGGCTCGTGGATGGACTGCCTCCACTTCCTGCTCCTGTTCCTGGGCCTGTCCTGGAGGGCTCCGAGGACGAACTGCCTCCATCCCTGGTTCCTGTTCCGGAGGAGTTCGTGAAGGACCTGTCTCCACTTCCTTTTCCTGTCCATGAAGGGTGCAAGGACGCACCCTCTCCACCTGCTGTGTCTCGGCGGCTTCGCCGCAGAACTCCACAACCTCACCAAATGTCCCAGCGGTCTTCGCACGGCGCCTCTGAGCTCCACCATGGGTTCTCCTGGTCCCACCCCTGGCCGTCAGATCATCGGCTCCTACGTCACCGGCCTGCTCCGTTCCTACGTCGCCGACCTGCTGATCGCCTGACCCTACTTAGCCGGCCCACTGATCCCCGGATCTGCCGGGGACGACCACCAGTGCGGCCACCTGAGCTCTGGGTCTGTCGTGAACAAGACCCTAAGCCCACATCTGTTCTGTGTTTTCCCCTGATTGTCTGGTCACGTGTGTCATTCGTTCACCCTGCTGTCCAGTTTGGTATTTAAGCCAGTTTGTTTCCTTTGTTCCCCGCTGGTTCCTTATGTGTTGCTTGTGTTTGTGTGCACGCCTGTTACCCTGTCCGTGTCCAGCCATGAGCAATAAAGTGTCGGCTTACCTGCAAAGTTCGAGCTTCAGGAGTTTTTCCCCACATATTGGTCCAACAGAAACCCACATTATGACAGACTGGCTATGTTGTTGCATCTCCATTACTGCAACTTTATGGGATGTTCCTGGTCCGCAGAGCTATAGATGACCAAGGTTAATGTATGCATCTGGCCCATCTTGTTGTGATCCAACAGACTGATTTATTTAATATATTTGTATACAGACAACATGCACCTGTTCCCGGTGCATGTTGGACTCCGGCAGGGCTGCCCTTTGTCACCGGTCCTGTTCATAACTTTTATGGACAGGATTTCTAGACACAACCAAGGGCCGGAGGGGGTCTGGTTTGGGGACCAGTGGATTTCATCTCTTCTTTTGGCAGATGACGTGGTCCTGCTGGCACCCTCTAGCCAAGACCTACAGCATGCGCTGGGGTGGTTCGCAGCCGAGTGTGAAGCGGCTGGGATGAAGATCAGCTCCTCCAAGTCAGAGGCCATGGTACTCGACCGGAAAAGGGTGGCTTGTCCTCTTCAGGTTGGAGGGGAGTTCCTGCCTCAAGTGGAGGAGTTCAAGTATCTCGGGGTCTTGTTCACGAGTGAGGGAAGAATGGAGCGGGAGATCGACAGACGGATCGGTGCGGCTGCCACAGTAATGGGGGCGCTGTGCCGGTCCGTTGTGGTGAAGAGAGAGCTGAGCCGAAAAGCAAAGCTCTCGATTTACCGGTCGGTCTACGTTCCTACCCTCACCTATGGCCATGAACTTTGGGTCATGACCGAAAGAACGAGATCCCAGATACAAGCGGCTGAAATGAGCTTCCTCCGTAGGGTGGCCGGGCACTCCCTTAGAGATAGGGTGAGGAGCTCGGCCATTCGGGAGGGGCTCAGAGTAGAGCCGCTAGGTGTTCCAGGCACGTCCCACCGGGAGGAGGCCCAGGGGACGGCCCAAGACACGCTGGAGGAACTATGTCTCTCGGCTGGCCTGGGAACGCCTTGCGCTCCCCCCGGAGGAGCTGGAGGAGGTGTCTGGGGAGAGGGACGTCTGGGTGTCTCTGCTGAGTCTGCTGCCCCCGCGACCCGGTTCCGGATAAGCGGAAGACGACGAGTACGAGTACGAGTACGAGTACGAGTACAGACAAATGCTGCACAATTTAACATTTATAGGCAATGCCAATATGCAACAAATGTCACAAGCTGGGCTATGGGCTGGATAAAAATATTAAAAACATGATAAAAACATGAATTAAAACACTCATTGACCCCATCAGAACAATAATGAATCCCATCACAATCATTCATGACCACACAGCTGATCTTTTGTAGGAAACTGCTTCAGCTTTAACCCAAACTGATGTCAGGCTTTTAGACTTTTAGGGTTTAAAAGACTTTTATCAGTAGGACTTTTATTATTTGTATATTTTTTGCTGTAATGGATTTCTTGCCTCCTTTTATAGACTGTTGTCATTGCATTGTCTTCTCTGCCTGAACATTGCTGAGAACATTTGCTCTGGTTTGATAAACTCTTCTTTTTCTCCCTGACTGTTCACCAGGATAATAATCCCTGCAGAAATGCTTCCTGAATGGTTCGATGAACAAACACTTTGACTTGGCCTCCAGGTCTCACTTCATCTGCTGGTGACACCTTGGAGCAGAATACCACAGACCTCCAGAAACGTTCAACAAGGAGCAGGACGGTTTTTCTGCTGCAGACTGACGGTGGCTGATTCATTTATATTTATAATTATAAGATTTCAAAGTATGAAAGCTAATGTTGCCCACACATCCAATATTCTGTAGATAACTGCTACATATTATTTGCATGACAAAGATGAAACTCAGCACATAATAATGTTTTTATGTATTATTGTATTTACTGCTGAATGACTGAAGCACAGAGGCTGAGGAGTCTGTACTTCTGATGCCGACTATATATTTGCACCTTGCAGGAGCAAAAAGGAAAATCTCCTAAAGCATTTTCTTGGTGACACCTTTAGTGCTTCCTTCTTCCTGCTGCACTTCCCAAACTCAGCCTTTAATCCATCAGTTGGCTATAAATCAGCGGTCAGTTTGTAAAACATGGAGCTTTTTATTTATATGAAAATGTTCCAGATGATTACTGCTGCTGTTTCTCTCTCCTGCTCTACAGATGACTGCTCAGAAAATGTGAACCGACCAACACATCCACACACCTTGTTTTCATTCACCAAGCTGGCGCATCGGGGAAAACACGGGTGGTACAGATGCATTCATTGCCTCCAGTCGCAATATTTCGCCTAAGGTCTCCATCAAGACATTCCCGCTGATTATTTGTCTGTTTCCTCTCATTTTCATGCTGAACTGCCTCAGTGTGAGATAAGTGTGCATACCTGGAGTAGTCCGACGATAACAAACTGCTTCCTGATGGAATTTAGGTTGAGAGGTTTCATGCATCTTCTGGTGTTTCCTGCTTCTTCTAACCACAAGAAAGTCAGCGAGCGAGTATCCCCACATGGAAATCCCAAATGCAGTTAGTAAAAATGTCCGTTCCAGGTGGTTTATTCCTGTTTCCTCTCAGTTAGACAGAAAACAAACACTGGGAATGTTTCATGTAGAGGTCAGGAGTTTTGGAAAGCTGAAGGAAGCTAGGGATGAATGTTTGTATATCATCCCATTATGATCTGTGCGACTCCTTGTTCCCCAGAATCTCCAAAGCAGAGTAAGACAAGTTTATTTCTGTAGCACCTTTTATACACAAGGCAATCCAAAAGTGCTTTACAGGTCATTAAAGGAATGACAGACAGAAAATAACAAAGTATAAAAGCGTCAAATAAAAGAAACAGATGCTTCAAACAGTTCATTAGTCCGATTGTTTCTTCAATAGCTGCCGTTAACAGAAATTTTTTTAGTCCTGTTTCAAAGGAACCATGGTATCCGAACATCTCAGGTTTTCAGGCAGTTTGTTCCAAAGCTGAGGAACATAGAAAATAAATGCTGCCTCACCTTGCTTGGTTATGGTTCTAGGAACATCGAGTAAGCACTTCTCTAAAGACCTGAGGGGTCTACATGGTTCCTACCTGACCAGCAACTCAGGAATGATTTATGAGTTAAACAGAACCACGACCCATAAAGGATTTGATTTGTTGATGTGTTCCCATGTATCTCTGTGATAGACTGCATGTAAGAGCATCTATTTGGGGTTTTCATTTTGGTTTTGATGTGTTAAAGCTGTTGTTGGTGTGTAGTGTTTCCATGTTTATCCCTGTGTGTGACTCAGTCTGGGGGGTCTCTACGTCTGTCGGTGAGAAGGAATAAGTTATTTAAACAGCATTATTCTGATCATGATCTGCCAGGAACGTGTCACCTCAATATTTCCTCCAGTCTTTATCTTCTCCTCCTGCCCTGTAAAAGATACCAAAAATAACTATGAAGTGTATTTTTACTCATCAACTCCTTAATTCTGTTTTCTTTTGTTGAGCTCACTGAAATAACCACACGGTTTTGATTTAAGCACTGTTCTTTCTCATTATGCTGTCAGCATCTTAGTTGTCTAAAAAGATTTCAACACTTGAATTTCAGGTAAAACGTTTCGACGTTTTCTGCATTTTTTTATGAAATACCTTTAAAACACCATCACTGATCACAGTGCTGTACAGTCAGCAAAGCATGAAAGAGGCAGGAAATAAAGATCAAGAGTTTAAAGGCAACACAAACAGGATTTCAAATTAAAAGAAGTCAAATCAATGTAAGCCTGAAGTGGACAGGCATCACTTCTTTTTTTTTTTTTTTTTTTTTTTTTTTACCGTGTCCTGTCCGGCAGAGTAGCTCAGAATTGTTGTCTGAGTGCCAAGAAATTGCCCAACCGATTTACTTTCACAAGCGGAGCATCACAGCTATTGCTTTAAGGCTCTGCTTGATATTTATAAAAGAAACTTTATTATGAACTTCTTTGGGAATATTTCAATTGTTACGGACACGGAGACTGAAATCAAAAGGAAAACAGAAGCTTAACAAAGAGAGAGATGGGGCAAAAGGGAAAGAGGGGAAAAAGGAGGAGAGAGTGGAGGAGAAAAAGAAGGATGAATAGAATAAAAGATTACACCCTGCTTGCTTATACACAAAATAACACACGGTATTTATGAATGTAAAATGTACTTGGTGAGAAGTGCAGCCCAATATAGATCATCTGTGTATCTATCAACACCTGTGTGGATGCGCTTTGTATACAAGGTTTCTCCACAGAAATATGCAATAGCGAGTGTGAGGACCCACCGACCTGCCCTGTGGTCCCCGGGCGGACACTGAGGAGATCCGAGCAGCAGACATCCAAAGGCCCCCCAAAGCACAGGAACCCCAGGAGAACCACCGCCGGGACTACCGCAACCCCCCCAGAGAAGAGCAGTGGAGAGTCCCAGGGGAGCCACCCAGCAGCGACAGTGCAGAAGCCCCAGGGAACCGCAGCGACGAGCCCACAGGCCCCGCCGGCAGCCGTCCACTCCCGAGCAGATCCAGCCATGGACCCAGAGATCCAAGACCCCGGGACACGCCACCCCCAAGACAGAGGCCCGACAGAGCCCAGGGGTCCAGGCCCCGGCAGGCAGCCACCGGGAGTGAGCCAGCACACACCGAAGCATCCAGCCCCGGACACCGAGAACCACAAGTACACCAGCGGGCAGAGACTCCAACCACCGGCAGGCAGGGTGGCAGGGAGGAAATAGGCCCCCCATAATATTGGGGGGGCCTAAGCTGATCCAGGAGAGGGAGCAGTCCAAGACCCAATTTGTCACAAAAAAAACAGGCACTCACAGTCACAGTCACCCACTCCCACCCTCATCCACACACATAAAATCACTCGCTCCCAACGTAAAGACAAACAACAATGGACGTCCTACACTCACTCACTCACACTCCCCATGCATACTTTATACTCCAAGGGCCGGGCGCCAGCAGGCCCTAGGGGCAACCAGTGCCAGCCACCCCCCCCCGCCCCAGGTGCACACCCCCACAGGTGAACTCTATGGCCGAGAGGCCGATGAGGTCACACCCATCCAGCGCAAGCTCTACATACAGCCTCGCTCTGAGCACCCCCGCCGCATCCCTCTCCCCCACCACAAAGTGCGCCGCAAAAGCACGGCAAAGGCTCCGCGCAACACCACCCCCGCCCACTGGCGCAACAGGGCAGACCCCGCCGAGCACCGCACCCACAACAGGACCCCAGACCCCGCAGCATGACGGGACAGACTCACCCACCCGATCCCCGGGGTCAGTGTCCCCACCACGCCCCCACAATGCCCCACTCAGCCACAAAAAAACATTCCTGCCAACATTCCTGCCACTGCAACTGCCCAGGGAGAAACACTATCCAGCTCAGCTCCACCATCGCCACCCAGCCAATCCAAACGCCGGCGACTCCATATCCCAGAAGTGGATACAACCCCTCCACCCCACCGGCTGCAGCCCCTCCACGACACCCCACCACCCACCGCCCCGATGCCCCCCCCTCACACATGTCAGCCAGCAGAGCAGCCCACCACCAAGCCCGCCCAATCCCCCCAGACAGCGCCAGCAGCCCCAGCCCACGAGTCCATGAGAGGGATACATGCACTAGCCGGGTACCTGGGCCATGCAGGCCAACCGCTCCAAACCAAACACAGCCCACCAGCCGCCCCGGTGCAGTCACAAGACGCATCACTTCTGAGACGTGGTCCTCATGTTACAGGAGAACTCAGCTCAAACCATAGATTTTGACACAAATGCTACGTGGGAGGATCATACAGCCAAGCACCAAGGAAGCAACAGAGTTGGGTCTCCAGTGAAGTGGCACACCAGTTCACAAATGAATGTTGTTCACACTGACATTTCAGGAGAACAACTGGACCTCAATCATTTGGACTTTCAACAATGAAAACAGATAGGGCCCATTACTGAATGCTACAGTACCTTACCCTTTCAGTGGTTACCACTGCTTACGCTACATAGAAGAACTTTACTGCATGGAGTGACTGTATGGACAAGCTACTGTATGCTACTGTAAATCTAAAGCACATGGTTTACACTCCTGATCACTGCTTATAAAAATCATGCACAATGAATACAAACTAAACCCCAAAGTGGAGGAAGAGGCAGACTGACACATCACAGGCTGTAGTGAATTGGGTCCAAAATTACATCCACCTCACTGAAATCAGGAAGATATGAACACAATCGTTCAGGCACCAAATGTCCGTAAAGATAGCATGTGGTGTGTCTGTTGAGAAGATCTGGGAAATGAAGAAGCTGCACGGCGCACTTTGTGGTGGGGGCAGGGTGTGACGAGGGTGCTTGGAGTGGGGCTGTGTGTGGAGCTTGCGCTGTGTGGGTGTGGCTTCGTCAGCTATTCGGGGATGGAGCTCACCTGTGGGGTTGTGCCCCTGTGCTGTGGGGAGGGGATTCATGGCATTTGGGTTCAAGGGCATGTGTTCCATATCTGTGTCCTGGTTGGGGGTGTCATGTGTCATGCTGGGGTTCATTGTGGGTGGGGGGCTCATGGGGTTAGGATCGGAATTCATTGGGGAGTTGGGACTGTTTCATCCTGTGGCGGCTCTGGTTGGTGGGCTAGTTTGGACCATGTAGACCCTCTTTTGTACATGGCCCCTTCTCCGGAAGAGGATGGGGGTCGATGGGAACTGGGGTCGAGGCGGGGGGTTGGGGTCCGGGCCAGTGTCGCTAAGGTTCAGGCACCAGCCCAGGCTAGCGCAGCCCAGATTCAGGTGCTGGGAATGTGTGATTGTGACTCCCTGTTTTTTGTGTCAGGTTAGGTCTTGGACTGCTCCCTCTCCTGGATCAGTTTAGCCCCCCCATCAAATGTTGGGCCTATTTCCTCCCCGCCACACTATCTGCCGGTGGTTGGTGTCTCTGCCCGCTGGTGTACTTGTGGTTCTCAGTGTCCGGCGCTGGGTGCATTGGTGTGTGCCAGCTCACTCCCGGTGGCTGCCCACCGGGGCCTGGACCCTTGGGCTCTGTCGGGCCTCTGCCTGGGGAGTGATATGTCCCAGGGTCTTGGGTCTCTGGGTCCATGGCTGGATCTGCTCGGTCGTAGACAGCTGCCGGCGGGGCCTGTGAGCTCATCGCTGCAGCTCCCTGGGGCTTCTGCACTGTGGCTGCTGGGTTCCCCTGGGACTCTCCCCTGCTCTTCTCTCAGGGGTTTACAGTAGTCCCGACAATGGCTCTCCTGGGGTTCCTGTGCTTTGAGGGGCCTTTGGATGTCTATGGCTCAGATCTCCTCCGTATCTATCCCAGGTCCAGGGAGCCAGGTCTGTGGCTCCTCACATTCGC
The DNA here is from genome assembly GCA_036173005.1 of Crenichthys baileyi. NCBI lineage: Eukaryota > Metazoa > Chordata > Actinopteri > Cyprinodontiformes > Goodeidae > Crenichthys > Crenichthys baileyi. The sequence goes on from JAHHUM010001171.1 coordinate 91,898, forward strand.
TATTGCATATTTTTATGGAGAAACCTTGTAAACACAATCGCGCTCACACACAGACCCACAAGTGTTTAGATTCAGGTGTTAGCAGATACACAAATGTTTTATATTGAGCCGCATTTACCAATAAATACATCTTGCATTCATAAGTACTGTGCACTTTCTGGTAAAAAAGCTATTAATAGGAATGCTTCTGCAGGTGTAGAAGCAAGCATGTTGTTATCGTGTATTCTCTTCATCCTTCTTTCTTTCCTTCCTCCATTGTTTTCTTCTCTTCCCTTTTCCTTTTTGTCCCATCTCTCTCTCTTATGTGCTTCTTTTTTTTCCCTTCTAATTTCTGTCCCGTCGTTTTACATTACCACAGCATCATGTAGTTTTTACTGCACATCTATTGAATGGATAAATAATCTAAGATTGAAAGTAGATGTAGATTATGAGAGTGCTATCAAAACTAGTCTCTGAGTGATTCTGTCAATGTGAGGTCTCCTTAAAGATCTGAATGCAAAATGTGGTGTTGTGGAAATTCCATCATTTAAGGAATGATGTTATGAGTCCTTATTCTTTTTAGCTTTTCATCCAGAGTTTAAAAAAAGACATCCACCTTCAGAAAGTAGAGAACAAACTGAAGAAACCAAGGTAAGAAAAATTGACAGCGTGAACTTTTTCCGATTTCAGGAAGATCCAACTGAAATGCTTCTCCATGGAATTCCTAAAAGATATTCTGAGTTTTTCATGGATTTTCTTCAGAAAATGTTGGGTTCTGGTCTTTTCTCAAAGCAAACTCACTAAATGTTCCAGAGACTTAGTGATAGATGTTTGAACACACTAAAATCATAAAAATGTTTCCTGGAAATAGCTTCCTGCAGATTGTTGCAGATCTGTGAACTTTTTATTCTACTCTCTGAATTCTGCATGTAGTTTTATTTCTGATGTAGTTGTGGTCCTCCTGTTTATTACTGATCTTTTGTCCAGTTGTGTGTCTGGTTTTCATCCTTATTTATTTTTTCATCCAAGTTTCAATCATCTATCTGCTGATGGGAAGTGACATTGAAGAATTTGGAGGTAGTCCTACTTTTTGATTACCCCACTGTTGGTATTATTATTATAATTATAATATTTAATATTTAATTAAATAATAATTTGGTCTGTGAATACCAGCCCAATAAGGCAGTGGTATTAGGACAATAGAGAAAAGGATGACTCAAGCTCTAACATTACTAAACAGCAAAACTCTTTACACACATTCTTAAAATACAAGAATTTATTAACACAAATAAGTCAACTCAAAGTCAAACATATTTCAATCAACAAACTCTTTACTATCCTAAAACAACCCAACTAAAACTACCAAGCAAAATAAAAGAATATGGAAAACCAAATATTTACAATATGAACAAGTGAATCAAAGATGGCTGAAAACCATGGCCAATAAAGAGAGGCAACATTACCATGTAATATTATTTATGTTTGAGAACCTATGATTATTTAAGGAAATATTATATTGAATAAAACCAACAACCTTTCTGGATAAATGATTCTTAATGGTTTTTAATTAGCTATCACATTTAGTAAAATAATATTTAGGGAAATGTTTTTTTTCCTGGATTTGAAACTAACAACTTTTTGGATAAATGATCCTTAACTAGCCTACACCTGAGTCACGCGTTACCCACAACTTGACTAGCATTAGCGGTTTCAGCTAACAAAGGAAAGCCTATAGCTTCCTTAAAGTCAAACATGTATCTTAAAGTACCATTAATACCAGGATTAAAATGCAGTGTCGGGGCCTGGGAGATTCTGTTTTTACCTGCTACTAACTGTGTTTGAGCACTAGGGGGCGCAGCTGCACAGGTGTGGGACTGACGCAGGTGTACCTTATTGCCTGAGGATGATAAAAGGAGAAGGCTGTCAGCACGTCGATGCCTGAGTGTTTGCCATGGTTGTAATCAAACGGCCCTGAAACTCTAGTCAAAAACCTCATCTCAGATCAAGTTCCAGCTGACAGCCGCAGGCTCCTAGTCCTCCTGGTCTCAAGCAACTAACCCTGCTCAGCCTCCACCGTGCACACCCACAACTGTGCTCGCCCTCCACCAGGCCTTCATCCATCCTCTCCCCACCAATAACCTACCTAAGGTACTGTGACTCACCTTACTCCCGGACACTTCCTTGGATCAGAAGTTCAGTCCAGTGACCTGTCTCCCAGGCACCTGCATCAAGCTTTTCCCTCTGGCAGATCTACCTCCATACCACCCTTTATGTGGGTTCAGTTCAGCTCCGACTCCCCATCATTTACCTGTGAGGAGAGTAAACTTGTTAAACATTTACTGTTTCTCCTGAGTGTTTCTCATGTGGGTCAAGTCCGTTAAAAAAAAAAAACCATGACAGAACACTCAGGCCAATCTGACCCATCAAAATCACTCTTGAGAACCTTATCAGAACATAACCGCCAGATTCAAGCTCATGGACACTCTCTCCGTTCTCTCCTAGATCAACAATAGCAGACCAACCAGCAGCCTGATCAGATGGCTTCCATGCTATAGCATGCGCTGAGCACTTCACCCTCCTCGCCTACAGAGGTCGCCGCTGTTCCCCCAGTCTCACAGCAATTTCCTCACTCGCGTGACGTTACTTCCCCAAATCCAGAGTAATTATCCGTTGAGGTAGGAAATTGTGGGGGATTTCTTTTACAATGCGCCCTTGTGTTTAATCGCTCCCCGCAATCCTTCCCACATGATGATGTAAAGATGTCATTCGTTTTGGGTTTACTCACTGGGAAGGCCTTACGTTGGGCCGAAGCTAGGTTTAATGATTATAACCAGTTCGGCTGCACTTTTGATGAGTTCTTTCAAGAGTTTAGACTAACATTTGCCAGCGAGACTGATCAGACGAGCATAGCTCGTCGTTTGTGGGCACTAAAACAAAAAGATAGACCAGTTACCAAGTTTGCCATAGAGTTCCGCACTTTGGCAGCCGCTTCAGGCTGGGACTCAATAGCCCTTAAAGAAGCATTTTTTCAGTCCCTTGATGAGTCATTAAAAGAGGATGTTGGCACTCATAGATGAACCAAAAACTCTGAATGAACTAATTAGTTTAACCTCTAGAATAGCTAATCCTATGAGAGATAGAAGAAAGTCTCGTGTGGAGAGAACTGCTGTGAGACCTCAAAACTTAGTAAACTCAACATCCCAATCTAAATCACCACATCATCCATCCCCATTGCAAGATCAATCCTCCATGTTTGAACCTGAACCCATGCAAATAGGGAGGACGCGTCTTACCCCTGAAGAGAGACAAAGGCAATGTAAATCTAATCAATGTTTATACTGTAGAGAACGAATGGAAGTTGGGATTTTTGTTCCGAGATTCAGCTCTGACTCCTCCACTTCCTGGACTGAGGTGAAAGTAAGTTATTGTGATTTATTTTAAAAGTTCAAAAAAAGTTCATTCCGGCCTTTAATGTTGTAATCCATGGCTGAGGTCCCAACACCCACCCACTCTGTGAAATGCAACAGTACGGCTGGCAATGAAACAGCCCCACAGCATGATAGTACCACCACCATGCTTAACAGGTGGTGCAGTATTTTGGGGTTTTAAAGCCTCACCTTGATTACTCCAAATATTCTTCTTGTCATTGTGTCCAAACAGCTCAATCTTTGTCTCATCTGTTATGGTATTAAGTTATGTTCTTGGTTTGATATCCTCTCAGTCCATGATTATACAAAACTGTCTCCATGCTGGATTGTGGGTCTCTCAAAAATCCAGTAAATGCATAGCTGTACAGCCTCCAGCATGGAGACCTGAGATGCATAAGCTCCTCATCAACCCAGTTCCACAAATGGAGACGGCTCACACCCACACGGACATAGGTTTGGCTAGAACGTGAAACCTGTCTCCCACTCTTACCCTCCTCATAAACAGTGTTACTCGGACATGAAACCGCTAGGAGCTGCCACACTGTGATGCATACAGTAAAAGCACATAAATAAAGTGACTAAATAAATATCACCACAGGGTGGCCTGCAAATATTATGAGAAACTGGTTTCCAGTGAAGTAGGACAAGAGAGAGATGTATGTATATATGTATGCATGTGTGTGTGTGTGTGTGTGTGTGTGTGTGTGTGCTTGGGTTTTTCTAACCCTATGGGGACATTGAATTACAGTCATTTGCAAATGGGCCTCATCATGTAACAAAAACAAACACTACACACACACATAGTACTATTTTATGTTCCATATTGATGACCTCTTACTCGTCGTTTTCCACTTTATCCTTGACCGGGTCATGGGGGCAGCAGACTCAGCAGAGACACCCAGATGTCCCTCTCCCCAGAAACCTCCTCCAGCTCCTCTGGGGGGACCCCAAGGCGTTCCAAGGCCAGCCAAGAGACATAGTCCCTCCAGCGTGTCCTGGGCCATCCCCTGGGCCTCCTCCCGGTGGGACGTGCCTGGAACACCTCCCGAGGAAGGTGTCCAGGAGGCATCTGATATAGATAACCGAGCCACCTCAACTGGCTCCTCTCGATGTGGAAATCCACTGGTCCCAAAACCAGAACCCCTCCGGCCCTTGGCTGCGCCTAGAAATCCTATCCATAAAAGTTATGAACAGGACCGGCGACACAGGGCAGCCCTACCGCAGTCCAACATGCACCGGGAACAGGTCCGTCGGACCAAACTCCTGCTCCACTTGTACAGAGACCGGATGACCCCAAAAAAAGAGCCCCCGATTCCATACTCCTGGAGCATCCCCCCACGGGGCACCACAAGGTACACAGTCGAATGCCTTCTCCAGGTCCACAAAACACATCTGGACCGGTTGGGCAAACTCCCAGGAATTCTCGAGTACCCTGTAGAGGGTATAGAGCTGGTCCAGTGTTCCACAGCTAGGAAGAAAACCACACTGCTCCTCCTGAAGCTGAGGTTTGAGGTTTGAGGTTTGACTATCGGCCGGACTCTCCTCTCCAATACCCTGGCGTAGGCCTTACCAGGGAGGCTGAGAAGTGTGATCCCCCTGTAGTTGGAACACACCCTCCGGTCACCCTTCTTATGAAGGGGGACCACCACCCCAGTCTGCCAGTCCAGAGGCACTGTCCCCGACCGCCATGCAATGTTGAAGAGGCGTGTCAACCATGACAGCCCCACAACATCCAGACACTTGAGGTACTCAGGGCGGATTTCATCTACCCCCAAAGCCCTGCCACCGTGGAGCTTTTTAACCACCTCGGTGACTTCAGACTGGGTGATGAAAGAGTCTAACCCCGAGTCCCCAGCCTCTGTTTTCACCAGGGAATGCGTGATGGCAGGATTGAGGACATCCTCGAAGAACTCCTTCCACCGCCAGATAATGTCCCCAGTCGGGATCAGCAGCCTCCCACCCCCACTGTAAACAGTGTTGGCGAAGAACTTGGTCCCCCTCCTGAGGCGCCGGACGGTTTGCCAGAATCACTTCGAGGCCAACCGGTAGTCCTTCTCCATGGCCTCACCGAACTCCTCCCAGACCTGAGTTTTTGCCTCTGCCACCGGCCGGGCCACGGCACGCTTGGCCTCACGGTACCCGTCAGCCGCCTCAGGAGTCCCACAAGCCAACCACAGCAAATAAGACTCCTTCTTCAGCTTGACAGCATCCCTTACTGGCCGGTGTCCACCACCGGACTTGGGGATAGGCACCGCAGATCTTACGGCCGCAGCTACGTGCATCAGCATCGACAATAGATGCGGAGAACATGGTCCACTCGGACTCTATGTCTCCAACATCCCCCAGAATCTGGTCAAAGCTCTCCCGGAGATGGGAGTTGAATACATCCCTGGCCTAGGGCTCTGCCAGATGTTCCCAGCAAACCCTCACTATGCGCTTGGGCCTGCCAAGTCTGTCCAGCTATCTCCTCTTTCGCCTACCCAACTCACCACCAGGTGGTGATCAGTGGACAGCTCAGCCCTTCTCTTCACCCAAGTGTCCAAAACATGCGGCCGAAGGTCTGACGACACGACAACAAAGTTGATCATCGACCCTTCTGCCTAGGGTGTCCTGGTGCCAGGTTCACTGATGGACACCCTTATGCTTGGACATAAGGGTGGACAATCCGTGACTAGCACAGAAGTCCAATAACGAAACACCACCCAGATTCAGATCGGGAGACCATTCCTTCGGATCACGCCTCTCCAGGTGTCACTGTCGTTTCCCACGTGGGTGTTGAAGTCCGCCAGCAGAATAATGAAGTCACCCGGAGGGGTACTATCCAGCACCCCCGACAGGGACGCCAAGAAGGCCGGGTACTCCGCACTACCACTCGGCCCGTAGGCCGAATGGACAGTCAGAGACCTGTCCCCAACCCGAAGGCGCAGGGATGCGACCCTCTCATCCACTGGGGTAAACCCCAACACAAGACGGCTGAGCTGGGGGGACAACAAGCAAACCCACCCCAGCCCGCCGCCTCTCCCCGTGGGCTACTCCGGAGTAAAAGAGAGCCCAGCCCCTCAGAGCCCACACTGTTGGTGGAGGTGAGCCCGACTATTTCTAGTTGATATCTCTCGACCTGCCTCACAAGCTCAGGCTCATTCCACATCCCTAAAACCAGCCTAAGCATTCCGGGGTCAGGCCACTGAGGTCTCCACCTTCGGCAGCCAAATCCCCTTTGCACCGGTCCCTCACGGTTCCCCCTGCAGGTGGTGGGCCCACTGGGGGATGGCCTCATGTCTCTCATTCGGGCTTGGCCCGGCCGGGTCCTGCGAGGAGCAACCCAGCCACCAGGCGCTCTCCGACGAGTCCCGACCCCAGGCCTGGCTCCAGGGTGCGACCCCAGCAGCAGCGTTCAACGTCACGTGTCTCGATGTAATGGTCCTCATGAGGGTGTCTTGAACCGCTTTTTGTCTGACCCGTCACCTAGAGCCTGTTGGCCATGGGAGACCCTACCAGGGGTGTTTAAGCCTGAGACAACATAGCCTCTAGGATCATTCGAGCACTCAAACCCCTCCACCACGTTAAGGTGGCGGTTGAAGGAGGGGCCCATTGATGACCTTTTCTAGGAAATTCACAAAGCCTTTGAAGATCAATAGGCTTCATAGGGCCTAGTCATAATGCAGTGAGGGGTTAGATTTACAGGTATGGTGTGAATTAAGTTTAGGCTAATCTTAGGTTTAGGGATATATTGGTAATGATTAGGGTAAGTGTCAAAGTCTTACTATGGGTAAAAAAACAAACGTGTGTGTGTGTCTGTGTTCTTGCATTTGTTACAGTGTAAGACCCATTTTTCCAACAAATACTATGTTCTAAAGACCTGCTCCTTTATGGTGTCCTAGCCTGGGTCCCATAAAAAAGTGCTGTTTGGGGGTTAAAGGTTAGGTTTAAATATTAAACAACATTAAGTTGATCCAAGAAGTTAATGATGTCATTGATCTAACTTCTTTAATTCGTTAAGAACGGGGAGCTTAATGCAGGAATAAACTCAAACCACAGAGCTGGTGGAAGCTGTTCAGAATGAGGTCTGTCTTGTTTCTGCTGAGAAAAACATGGAGCTCCTGGGGAAAGACTGCAGCTTGATGGGAGCAGCATATCTACTGCAGCAATCCACCTTTGCTTTTCAACATCAGCAGCAGACACAATCACAGGCACTGGTTTTTACCGCTTTCACTACCACCTTGTTGGTGTTTGAGCTATAAGGTTCACCAACTCTTCACAGAACTCGTCTCCACAGCGTTTCTGTCCATCTCAGATTAGGCTGGTTTTGGTTCTTCTCTGTATAAAGCAGTTTCAGCTCAGGATACATCAGCCAGCTGTGTTGATTGGAATTTTTCCATACTCTGAAATATTAAATGCTCTGAACGACCGATGTCAAAGCTATGCTTTTCATGGTCAAACTGGTTAAACTGGGGTAGCTGTGGCTTGGTAGGGAGGTTGTAAGTTCAGTTCAATCTTCCCACTTCCATATGCTCAGCTGGCTAGAAAACCTGTTGCTCTTGTGTTAATTTGACAGCTGTTGGCCACCTAACACATTTTTGGATGTTCCAGATATCCATGCTCCTACATCAGCATTTTAGAAATAACCTGAAAAAGAAAACAAAAAGAGTCTGGATTTGGAAGTCGCCCATCCTGATTGGATCTATGCCAATTTGGATCTGACCTGCAAATCCCAGCAGTCACAAATGTCACAGATGTGTCTCCAATGTATTTCAAGAGTGGTCCAGCATCTTAACCGGTCAACGAAACAGTCCTTTATGCCATCAATAGTTCATAGGAAGGTCACAGGGAAATATACTAAATTACACGATGCCACTGCAAGCATAGAAACTATTCTTATTTATCTCCATGGTTTTGGTTGTTGGGTAATCCAAAGTAAACATGCCAGAAACGACATATTTGTTTGATTTTAACCACCTGAATCCGTCTAAAAAAAGTCCAAAATGTGAAAAATTCCTTTAAACAGACGAAACAGTGAGACGCAGTTCAGACAGCTGACGTACATGACATGGACCATAACCTGCTGAGTCACAGAGACACTCCTGATCATAGTCCTATTTAAAGGACGAAGGTCTCACCTATAATTTTCACGTCTATATTCAGGCCCATCTGGAGCGTGGGTAGTCTGCTCTGTTCCTTCTGTTTATTTCTTCCTTCTTCTCCCTGTTTATGCAGAGCACTGAGGTGTGCAGACGGATCAAAAGGCCGTGTCCATCATCCCGAGAAGAGGCCGCTGCCATAGAAACACATTAAATATGTTCACAACTATGATACTACAAACCTGAGGTTGTTCAGAGGCATTTCTCTATGTTTAACCTGTGAAACAAACAAGAAGAGGAAGGACATTTCCATTGGCACCAGAAGACAAACGATGAAGATACCAGGTATATTTGATAACTGGCAGTCCTCATACTAATATCCACAATGGATCTTAAAGGTTTATAAAACCATATTAAAGTGTAAGTTGTTAATTATTTAATTAATTTGATGTTTCTTCTGCACATTCAACTGAAAAAACAAACATCAAAACGCAAGAAAAACTATGAAGAAATAAAAGTTGCAGCAACAAAGCTACATAAGTGCTAATACCCTTAAACTAATATTCTTTTTATTAATTTGCAGCACAAAGTCTTCTTTGGTAGAAGTCCATCATAACCTCACATCTTCACTTGTCAATATTTCCAACTCTGCTTTGCAAATGTTCTCCCAATCTCTCATATTGGGAGGACATTTCTGGTCCACAACTCTCTTCAGGTGAGCTGATAGAGCAGGGGTCCCCAACTAAAATAGCAGGGGGTCCCCTACATTCATCATCCAAAAATATTTTCATTCATTTTTATTTAACATGCAATTAACCCCAGAGTTTTGGTTTTTTAACTACTGATTATTTATACATATCCCCATGAAATCATCATGGGGATATGTATATATATGTATATATATATCATCGAGCTGGGTCTGTACAACAGTGCTTGTGCTTGTGGCAGGCATAGCAATTTGCTTAACCTTTTCCATAAGTTGTCATATCCTTCTTTTTCAGTAATTCTTGGGGGGGACATGAAAAAAAAGCTCTCTTATTATGAAAGATGAAAGAAATTATGACATCTTTATGGAAGGGGGGGACACATCCCCTCAGTCCCCCCCAGGATTTTCGCCTATGGGTGTGTGTAATAAATGTAGCATTTTTATAGCTTTGAAGGCAAGGGTGATGGATTTGGAGGCCTGGCTCTGTGCTGTTGAAAAACCAGCAGATAGCCGAGGCCCCTTAGCCAGCGCGGAGCCACCAAGGGTAGCTCCCCGTAGCAGTCCTTCAGCAGAGCCCGGGCAACCGGGACCTCAGGCCGGCTGGGTGACGGTACGTAGAAAGCATAGTCCTAGATCCCAGCCCACAGGTCATCACCAACCCGTCTGCGTTTCAAACAGGTTTTCCCCGCTCAGCAACAAACCCGCTGAGAAGCCAACCCTGGTAATTGGCAGCTCCATAGTCAGAAACGTGACACTAGAGACACCAGCGACCATAGTCAAATGTCTGCCAGGGGCCAGAACAGGCGACATCAAATCCTACCTGAAACTGCTGGCTAAGGATAAACGTAAATACAGTAAGATTGTTATTCACGCTGGTGGTAATGACACCCGGTTACGTCAATCAGAGGTCACTAAAGTTAGTGTTGCTTCGGTGTGTAAGTTTGCCAAAACAATGTTGGACTCTGTAATTTTCTCTGGTCCCCTCCCCGATTTAACCAGTGATGACATGTTTAACCGCATGCTGTCATTCAACCGCTGGCTGTCTAGGTGGTGTCCTGAAAACGATGTGGGCTACATTAATGATTGGAGAACATTTTGGGGAAAACCTGGTCTGATCCGGAGAGACGGCATCCATCCCACTTTGGATGGAGCAGCTCTTCTTTCTAGGAATCTGGCCGAATTTATTAGTTCTCCAGAACTCTGACAACCCAGGGTTCAGACCAGGAAGCAGGGTCATATTTTAACAATCCTCTCTGATTAAAAATAATCTAAAAGGAGGTAATCATGAAAATCTCATAAAAATAAACACAACTCAGACTGAAAAGAAAAATAATTAAATGTGGCCTTCTGAACATAAGATCTCTCTTCAAAGACTTTGTTATATAATGACTTGATTTGTGACAATCAGATTGATTTATTTTTTTCTCAGAAACCTGGCTGCAGCTAGAGGATTATGTTACTATAAATGAGTGAACACCTTCTAATTATTAAAATTTTCACATACCTGGAAATACTGGGCAAGGAGGAGGAGTAGCAACCATCTTTCAGTCCGATTTATTGATTAGTCCAGACCAATTAATAGCTACAACTCTTTTTAATATTTAATCCTTAGTAGTACATTACAGACCTACAGTATATCCAATCTTCCGTTCATATCTAAAATTCTTTAGTAAATAGTTGCTAATCAAATGTGTGAGCATTTACACAGCAATGACCTGTTTGAAGAGTTTCAGTCAGGTTTCAGAGCTCATCATAGCACTGAAACAGCTCTGCTGAAAGTCACTAATGATATTCTTATGGCCTCAGATAATGGACTGGTGTCTGTACTGGTTCTGTTAGATCTCAGTGCTGCATTTGATACAGTCGATCACAATATTCCCTTAGAAAGGCTGGAACATGCTGTAGTGATCAGAGGAACAGCACTAGGCTGGTTTAAATCTTATTTATCTGACAGATTCCAGTTTGTTCATGTAAATGATAAATCATCTTTAAACTCCAGGGTTAATTGTGGAGTACCACAGGGTTCAGTACTTGGGCCAATTCTCTTTACTATATATATGCTTCCAATGGGTCAAATTATCAGGCAGGGATACATTTCCACTGTTATGCTGATGATACTCAGCTTTACTTATCTGTAAATCCTGATGAGCCCAACCAGTTAGATAGACTACAAGCATGTCTTGAAGGCATAAAAACGTGGATGACTTAAAATTTTCAGCTTCTAAAATCAGACAGCGCAGGAGTTGTTGTCTTTGGACCAAAATCTTTGAAAAAGAAACTGCTTAGTCAATCAATTAATGTGGACGGCATTAAATTGACCTTCAGTTATAAAATAAAAAACCTTGGTGTTATCTTTGACTAGGACACATAATTTAAATCCCATATTAAACAGGTTTATAGGATTTCCTTCTTTCATTGCCAAAATTAGAAATATCCTATCCAGGATTGATGCTGAAAAACTAGTCCATGCATTTGTTACTTCAAGGCTGGACTATTGTAATTCTTTACTATCAGGATGTCCACAAAATGCAGTTAAAAGCCTTCAGCTGATTCAAAATGCTGCAGCAAGAGTTCTGATGAAAATTAAAAAGAGAGATCATATTTCCCCCACTTTATCTTCCTTTCATTGGCTCCCTGTTAAATCCAGAATAGAATTTAAAATTCTCCTCCTCACATATAAAGCCCTTAATGATTTAGCTCCATCATACATCAGAGATCTGATTGTTCCATACGTTCCTAACAGAGCACTTCGTTCTCAGACTGCAGGTTTACTGGTGGTTCCTAGAGTCTCTAGAAGTAGAATGGGAGGCAGATCGTTTAGTTATCAGGCTCCTCTCCTGTGGAACCAGCTCTCAGTTTTAGTCCATGAGGCAGACACCCTGTCTACTTTTAAGGCTAGGCTTAAAACTTTCCTTTTTGATAAAGCTTATAGTTAGAGTGGCTTAGGTTATCCTGAGCTATCTCTGTAGTTATGCTGCTATAGGCTTAGGCTGCTGGAGGACATACATTTGTGTTATTTGCTGTTATTTCAGCTTTTAACTCTATGTTCTCTCTCTGTTTTTTCTCTTCCTAGAAGCAACACCTGGCCTGGCTCTGTGTTTAGCTGTGGCACCTTCCTGGAGGGGGAGACTGGCTGAGTTGCTGCTGTCAACAACTTAATGTTCACCTTCTACAGATGATCCACATGGCCCTGTCTTTCAGTGTTTAACCCTGTCTCTCCTAGACATAGCTGCTGGCTGAGCTTCTACTGTAACTGTATGTGCTCTCTTTCATCCTCTAGACTTGAAAACTGGCTCAGAATTTATCTGCTTAGCTGTCTTTCTATCCTAAATGAAGCCTCTAAAGGAGCTACAACCATTAATGTTTTACTTTTCTTTCCATAGAAGGTACTCCTGGATCAGTGCTTCTTTGTTCTCTTTGTGTCTCTGCTCTGTTCTCTCTAACCCCCAGTCGGTCGTGGCAGATGGCCGCTCACACTGAGCCTGGTTCTGGTTCTGCTGGAGGTTTCTTCCTGTTAAAAGGGAGTTTTTCCTCTCCACTGTCGCTACATGCATGCTCAGTATGAGGGATTGCTGCAAAGTCAACGCCAGTGACTGTCCACTGTCTCTACATGCTCATCCAGGAGGAGTGAATGCTGCAAGTCTCTGACTGGATGCAATCTGCTGGGTTTCCTTAGACAGAAAAACTTTTTATCCAATTTAATAATAAACTCAAAACGACTGCACATTTTGATAGTTAGGATTAATTGGAATGTATGAGCCTGACTTGAAATCTGTATAATTGCGTTGAATTGACTTGTGCCTTGCAAGTGCCTTGCGACAACATGCGTGATGAGGCGCTAAATAAATAAAACTAAATTGAATTGAATGGAGCTGAATTGAAAGGCTTTTTGTGTTTTCCTAAAATCCACTATATTTGCAGTGAATTCTCGTATGCTTGCTGTTGCGCTGTAAGAGACTGTGTTAGCAGCCGTGTAGCTCGCTCATGCTGTCCCCTCAGTTTATTTATTCTCCTTGTCCTGCCGTCAGACTCAGGTGGATAGCTTTGGTTGAAGGTCTTATGTCTGGTTTCCTAATGTCTCTTTAGATCTCCCAGTCCACTCCCTAAGCCCAACTGATTCAAAATACATAAGACAGATTGACCTTCCACCTAGACGGTAGTTAAAAGAAAAGGGTATGCTTCTGTCCATTCATTTTTAAATGGACGAATTTCATAGTCCCCTTTACATATTTTTGACGAAGCCATCATCTTTTTCTCACTCAAGTCATTGTACTATCAGCAACCGTGAGCTCCCAAGCTAGTAACTTAGCAACCCGCAATCAAGCCAAGAACCCCACACAGCTCCTTCTTCTTCTTTGTCGTTTTCTGACGGTTGGCATACAACGATGTGGTGCATTACTGCCACCAGCTGGTTTGGAGTGTGGACCAGAATGTCGCTGACCTACATAGCCCTTCAAAAGCCAGAGGCAGCAGCCAGCAGGAATATATTGTCTTTATCTACATAGAAAATGAGAAAACGTGTTTTGGTCCGGAGAAAACGGTCTCTGGGTCCGGATTTGGACTGGAGTCCGGGTTTTGGGGACCCCTGTTGTAGACCATCTACCAGATTTAGTTCTGGACTTTGGCCATGCCATTCCCCTTTTTATGTGTTTTTGTTGCTTTGGATGCATCCTTGGACTCACTGAAAATCTGGAAACTAAATTTTTTCTTCAGTTTCAGCTTCCTAGCAGACACCCAAATGTTTTGGGCTAAAATTGACTGGTATTTGGAGTTGTTCACAAAGTCATGCCCCTCGAAAGCAAACCCAGATCCATCAGAAGAAAAAGAACCCCACAGAAGGATGCTCACCACCACAGCCTCACCAGCATGCCTTACTGTGGGGAGGTTGTTCTTTTGGTGTTATCATTTATAGTTTTGGACCAAGATCAAGTTTATTTCTTTTACACACATTTCAACCAAGCTTTCAGGTGATTTTAGCCATTTCTAAAAGTTTTCTGTGGAATAAAAGGCTTCTGTCCTACACTCCTGCTCCTAAGTCCAGACATGTTGACTGTACTGATTAGTGTCTCATGTAAAACACAGCCAGTGATAATCAGAAATCCCAGGGTTACTACTGGCAACCAGTGACCGTCTTGTATTTTCACTTTTAGAACAATCAGTTTCTTTATTCTCTCTGTTTTTCCACATTTTCTCCTGGTACACCTGGTAAAAAAAGGTATTCAACACACCAATTAATAGGTTTTTTCTTAGCAAAAGTATTTCTACTGAGAAGAAATTTACACCAGATGTCAGAAATAACCCAAGTAATCCTCAAATCGAAAGAATTCAAATCAAATTAATCCAAAAATCTAGTTATGTGTAAAAATACAATGAAGTCACAGAAGACAGAAATGTATTAAAGACTTTTTGGAATAGCATTTGTTGGTAATGCTTTAGGATGTCTCCTGTATGGAGAACTAGTCACATGAATTGATCGTGTGTGATTTTTGACCCATTCTTCCACACAAATTGTCTTCAAATCTCAAAGGTTCTGGAGGTTTCTAAGCTCTCTGATCTTCAGTTGTTTCCATAGATTTTCAGTTGGAATTAGGTGACTAACTGGGTCATTCTAACAGTATTACTTTATTTCTCTGAAACCAATTATAGGTTTCACTGTCTGTTTGTTTGTTGACTATTGTCTTGGTCGGTAATCCAGACATGTTTCATCTCTCCCAGAACATGTATCCTTTCTTCGGTTATATGTCTGGCAGAGCCATATGTTGCAAGACAGCCCACATTACGATGTTCCCACCGAACGTTGGCCATGGTTTCTTTGCGGTGATGCGCAGAACCGTTCCTAATCCAAACATGGTGTGTGCAAAAAGTTCAGCTTTGGTCTCATCTGGCCAAACTGTTCTCAAAGTATTTCATTGACTTGTCCAAATCTTGTGCTGCAACTATGGTTTTTCTTCAGAAGTAGAGACTTGTGCAGTGTGATCCCATAGGGGTCATTGTGGGTGAGTGTATAACTTCTTGTTTTCATGGGTAAAACTGTAGCCACTGTTTCCAGGGATTTCTGAAGCTCTTTGAGAGCTCCTTGGCCCTTGCTGGTTTTTGGAGAATTGCTGTTCTGCCACTGGTGGTTATAGTGCCAACGTCACTCAGCTGTAATCACTGCTTTTAGCATGTTTGCAGCAGTAGAGTTTTTCTGTGAAGGTTTCTTTTACTACTTTGTACAATACTTTGGCAACGAGAACCCTTTTCATAGACTACCAGCTAACCTTATACAAGCTGATATTGATTTACACAAAACAGCAGAAAATCTTTGTAAATATTGACAGATTTTAGCTTGTTTCTTGGCTTTTTATGCCTTTTTGCACAACCTTTTGTTCATGTTAATTATTTACCCATAAATTCAGTTATGGACTAATGTGTGGATTTAATTGGGTTGTTCTCCAAATCTAGTGTGAATATGTTAATTTCCCCAGTAAGAATATTTCAACTGAGAAAAATGCTTAACCCTTATTTTAGCCCCTGTATTGATGATTATATCCACTTTGACATATTCTAAATACATGTGTATGATGCTGTGGATTGTTTTTTGTCCCTGACCATTGACCTTGGAGATAACCATATTTTTGATCCTTTTCAACCTCTCTGCAAACAGTGGATTTGGCTAAAAGATGCAAGTAAGCAAAAACTCTGGAAAGTCCTGGCTTTTATTTCAGGTTAATCAGACCCACTATTACTGGTGGCAGGTATGAACACAAGGGGACTGAGTGTGGAAACTGAATAGAAATGTGCTTTAATAAAGTAATAGTGTAAGGGTGTGTAAATTTTTGAAACTTTTATCTTATATATAAGTCCTTTTAAAAGTGTGATCTTGTTTGTCACCAACCAGGCACATTAACAGAAGGCTACACTACTGAGGAAATCTTGTCCAGTGACATACTGAACACAGAGATTTCCACTGGGAACGTTATTCTGGATCCTATCATTCTAATCCTATAACAGTTGATTCTGTAGCATTGGATGTGTGGGCTAATAGAACCTGCCTGCTCTTAGTGGTTCCGCTAATTAATAAATATGCTTAATTAGCTGTTGACCGCTCCTGTTTCTGTTAATGAAATAAGATCTCTGGGACGCTCCCTTTGTGCTGCAGCGAGCCTCTGAACTGTACTGACACACAAACGGACTGTGACGTGTGTGTGTTGACGCTCAGCCTCACCCCCACCTACTGAGACTGACCCCCGTCCTCGCATCACTGATGTCCACCCGGCCTGACGTCCGCACGTCAGGCAGAACTGATGTCGCCCTCTTCAGGTGGCTGGGAATGCTGCTCAGGTGTTTATTTCCAGTTGATCAGAACCAACTAGAAGCTCCTTTAATATCTGCATCTGTCTTCCGGATGTGTCTCAGTTTGTTCATGTGTTTGCCCCACTGACTCTGTGCAGGATCCACTCTTTATTTCCGGACTGCTTCCCTGTGCTGGTTGTGTAACCGGACCCTGAATAAAACCCAGTGTTCTGGTTCTGGTTCCTCCCACATGCTTACTCTGTTAGCTGACCTTCAGCCTCATTAAGGGATTCCATCTCTGCTTTGTGGAGCTGTACCGCAGCTCTTTTGTCTCCCTCTGCAGAGATGCAACATTTGCCTGATAATATAATTAAATAATAATGTTTCCCAGCTTTTTACTGAACATATCCTGTTTCCTCATTTTTATAACCCTTAATCCCCCTTAACCGCCAGAGAGAATATGGAATAACATCAAAGGATACTTGGTATCCACTTTAAACGGCGACTCTGCAGCTTCATACGGACTCACTTATGTCCTTTCTGAGAGGACGACAGCAGCATCCTTGAAACAGAAGATAACTCCTCCCTATACTTGCAGGGTCCATCTCTCCAACAAATAAAGACAGACACAGATGCTGCTGGAGGGATGCAGATTTACCAGGATCTATATGGAGTGTCAGAAAACAGCTGATCAGAGCTCTGCATGATTGTCACAAAAAACAAGGTACTGCAATGTTTAATGTTCCCTTTAAACGCAGTCTGAAAACATGGCATATCACATATCACTGCATGATTTAACCAAAAATGTCTTAATATTAAAAATCATGTGTAATGATGGATGGATGGATGGATGGATGGATGGATGGATGGATGGATGGATGGATGGATGGATGGATGGATGGCGACTTCCTTTAAATTGGTTGGTTTCCAGGATTTTAATCCATTTTAATTTGTTTACATTTTCAATAGGCTGACGTTAGAGTTTTGGGAAGGCTTCTGCAGAAGCTTTATATTAGCCTCATTTATGGTTTCCAAAACCTGTTTCGTTGCATGTTTGTTCGTTATTCTCTTGAAACACTTCGTGTCAAAAATTGGACCATCTACCCAAAAAGGCTATCCTTAGATGGAAGGAAATTGGTTTAGAGGCTCAGGAGCCTTCCGAAGATGGAAATGTTTATGGTCAATGATTGGAGGGGTCAGGGTGTATCATGGTTCTGGGTTCTTGTGCCTGGGTGGAAATTTCCATTAAGCTGCATGTTTCCTCCTCTGAAGGGCGGGGCCAACCAGAAGCTCCCACTTGTCCTATTTCACTGCCATGAGTATCGGTGCATTTCACACAGTGGTTGGAATGAAGAACCACCTCCAAATTTTTTAACTTCTCCTCAAATCAGCAGCAAGGCAGTTAAAACTTAGACTAAGTTGGATGCTACAGCAGGACAGTGATCTCAAAGATGCATCAGAACTGGTTTTGGGTTGGATAAAACTTGATAATAAGCCATTTCTAAGGAATTTCTTTACTGGTGCCTTACTGCAGTGGTGGGATGGGGCACAACCTGGACTAGTTTACAGTCCGTCACAGTGATGATCTGAAAGTTACACCTGTTAATTATGCATCTTCAAAATTAGAGAAAACGGAAAACAGTCAGATCCTGCTGATTTATTCTGTGTAGCACAAATGATGAAATCATGAGTTTAGATCCAGATTGGTTGAAATTTATGTTGCTTTTTATCTGATTGCACAGAAATGCTGCAAACAAGTAACTGCTCATCTTATACAGTTTGGAAATGGCTAATAGGCTAAACGCCTTCAGTGTTTTTTTTTACTTTTTCTTTAAATGTTTATTCTGAAAAAAAATAAATAGAAGATATATAAAATTTTTATGGGCTAAATCTCGCTTTTGCCTCTTTTACGTGTCACAAGGGATAACTATTAGTGCCAGGACAGGGAGAAATATTAAACAGTAGACCACTGAGGCACCAATACAATAACTTCCTGTGTTTCACACCAGGAGTGAAAAAGCAGCTCAAACCAAACCAAACGTTACCTATTGGAGCGTTTGTGGCTATATCAACTATCGACTGACCTTCAGTGTCACTCATACTGGGACTACAACAGAGCATGTATGTTTCTTTTAGATTTTTCTGTATGAAACCTGAGCCAGGTGGGTAAATACAGAGTAGTGCCATTTGCAACAATGCACTGCCATTATGAGACGAATTACTACCCAGAAGTCCAAGGACCAGAATTATTTCGCTTCCTTAATAAAACGTGCCTGTGTGCCCTTGAGCCTCAGAGTTCAGCTCTGCCAGCGAAGTTTTGAATGAATGTTCGTTTTGGAAAGCAGGAGTAGGTCTGTTTCTGGTGGTTTGAAGGAAGCTCAGGGTGTAAAGGAGCTGCAGGGTGAAGAGTTCAGCTGAAGAAGGCAAACAGACGACATGCGAGACTCTATTACTGTAACTGCAATAATTCAGGTTTAAACCGAATGAACCCAGAAACAGAAGGAGAGCCTGAAAGAACTTCCTGAAGGTTATGAATGAACGTGTGTGAGTAGGAATCCACAACTTCACGGTGCATGGAGTCACAGACAGATTGAAGATGGAGGAGAATCTGCCATCAGGAACAAGAACAGGGAGAGCTAACCTGTGTGCAAACACATAAACAGAACACCTGTGCCTACTTTGAGTTTCTCAATCTAAACATGTCAATTTTTGCTTGAAGGACCTCTGACTGCCTAACATCAGCATCTCCTTATCTGCAGAGTATCAACACCAGGTACAACATTATGACCACTGATGGCTGAAGGCAGTAACATGGATTATCTCGTCTTCATGGCTCCTGTTTGTGGGATATATTAGGCTGCAAGTGAACATTTTATCCTCAGAGTGGAAACTCATGGAGCTTGAAGGCTGGGCCATGTGCCTGGATCTAACAGATGAGCTAGTGTGACTCAGGCTGCTGAAGAACTGCTGGTTCTAAAGAAAGGTTTCAGAACACACAGTACATCACAGTTCGTCATGCATGGGGCTGCACAGCTGCAGAGTAAAAGAGTAAAGGGTGCCCATGCTGACCCCTGACCTGCTGACCCCTGACCTCCTTCATACTGACACTGAAGGAACCAACAATGGACTCATGAGCGTCAGAACTGGATCATGAAGTGATGGAAGGAGCTGGTTGGTTCTGGTGAGTTTCTCTTTTTCCCTCTTTCTCTCTCATCTTGTGGCTGGTCTGATGCATGTGCATCACTCACCTGCCTGGAGATCACATGGTAGCAGGATCCACTATGGAACGAAGGCAAGTTGGAATAGTTTGAACAAAGTTCTGCTGGGAAGCTTGGCTTTTGGCATCTATGTGGATAATCAGCAGAACAATGCACCCTGCCAAACACAAACATGGTTCAGGAACAGTTGGAGGTGTTGACTTGGTCTACAAGTTCTCCAATCTTAACACTACTGAGTATCTTGATGCTGTTCAGAACCAGTCCAATCTGCAGAGGCCGCACCTACTTTCAAGGTTTATGGATCTACTGCTAAAATCTTGGATGCAGATACCGCAGAAGGATCATGGTGACGTTCACAACTTTCCAGAGGTTGTAAAAAGTTCAGGTAAAGTGAATGAATAGTAGTTAGAAACCAGTGGATGCTGCAGATTAAAAACTCACATCAGCCTTGGTTTTTACAGAAAGCATACCTAAATGAAACTCTTATGAAACTCTTCCATCTTTATGAATGAAATCAAAGCCTCATCATCAGTCACACCCTGGTCGCTGAATATTTCCCTGCTTCAGTCATTTACTGGCTCTGTTTGCACTCTCTGTGGTGAACTCTGAACCTTTCAGGGAGCTCCCTGAAGAAAAATGGCTGCAGCAGCACACACATCAGGGGGGACTGTGAAAGTGCAAAAAAACTGTATTTTTTATCTGTTTATCTGAACATTGGCTGCAGCCACCGCTCCTCAGGGTTTTATCCCAACAAAGACGACTTTATCCGCTCTTTTCGACAACCCTTCCTCTCTGCTAGCCCCACTTCTGCAGCATAATGTCACATTGTTCAGGCCAGACCTCCAGCATCTTACTCAGCTTTTCAGGAGCTCAGAGAAAAGGTGAATTCAGTGTTGCACCTGCTCCCACTCAGCACTTTTATAAATTGGATTTTGATATTTAAAGATATTATTATCCTCAAGTTGTTCCATGTGTTTTCCTGACAAAGACTACTTTGTCCTCTGAGCAACCGTTTTTCTTCGTCTGTGGTTTATGAATAACTTTGTTTTCAGGCTAAAAGGCTTAAAACGTCCAGTGAGCTGCAGGAAAAATACATCTTGATCCTGTGATTTTTCTAGAGTGTAGAAAAGACCCTTTTTCCAAATAATAAAGTCCACATAGACCTGGATCTGAGTTCTTTCCAGGACTCTATCTTCTCATATGGGTCAGTGGTCCAGATCTGATTCTCCTGACACATTGGCGGATCTGGGCCAGTCTGATTTTCTCTCTGTTCAGGCTGTAATCTGGCTCTTCCAGCCAACATGACCCAGAAACTATTTAACACGAAGAATGATGTTTTATGAACAGAGCAGAAAAAGTTCCTTATATGAAAAGCCACAGTTTATTTTTCTTCTGTAGATGCATCAATCCAGAGTCAAACTCCAGACTTTCACACAGCAGAAAGTTGTGTTCGCAGTGCAACAGTGTCTGGTACCAGTAAACAACTGTAATATCTAAGTTCAGAAGAATGCTCATAATGGGGCATTTTACCTGATTGTTGCTGAGCTACTCTGCCAAACACACAGTCATGCCTGCCACTCTGCCAAGCAGCAGAAACACGGTGCAGACAGATGTTCACGTCTCTGCAGAATTCCCAGGAGTCTCCTTTGATGCCTTGCACCTGCTCATGACCGTACCCGGGTCCAGATCCTAGACATTAATCATGACCAGCCTCCATTCGCTGCTACTAGGGCAACAGAGGAGCCCAATCAAAACAAAAACAAAGACGACATGACAATAAAACAAACAACAATACAGTTATACAGTTATAGAAAAGCTGCCTGTTTATCCAGAGTCCTGAAACAAACCAGGACACCCCGGAACATTAGTACTGAACACATTTTCTCAGTAAATATATATTTTTTGATGAGGCTGTTTACCTGAAATTCACAACAAATGTCAATAACAACAAGTAATTCACTCATACAATGGTATGTGTAATAAAGTGGAATGACACAGGGAATAAACATTGAACACATGAAGAAAAGAAGCTGCAAAAAATGGTAAATGGCCTGTACTTGTATAGCGCTTTATCAAGTCCCCAAAGCGCTTCGAACTACATTCACTCATCCACCCATTCATCCACTGACAGTGGTGAGCTACACTGTAACCACCGCTGCCATGGGGAAGACTGACAGAAGTGAGGCTGCCGTACAATCGGCACCACCGATCCATCTGCCCACCATCAGCAGGCAAAGCGGGTGAAGTGTCTTGCCCAAGGACTCAATGACTGAGACAGACATAGTAGGGGCTCAAACCAGCAACCCACCAGTTACAAGACGAATCCCTAACACCATCGCCACGGTTGCCCCCAAAAAGCCAAGAAAATCACTGAGATTTGAGTATTCAGAAAACAATCCATGTCCAATATCAGCTGACCAAAAGGGTACTCGATATCCAAGTGTTGCAACAAAAAGCATCTCATCAAGGGTAAAAACGAAGAGCACTCTCAAGACCTCCACAACCTTACTGTTGTAAAATATGCTGATGATACTGGCTTTAGGCATATTTCTAAACTTCTAAATGTTCCAGTGAGTATCATTAAGGCAATATTCCATAAACCGCTCGTAACCAGGTGCTCCGTGACAGATTTCCAACAGAGGAGTCAAAAGAATAATCTGAAGAATTCTCCAGGAACCAGAAGCTCTCCAGATTTTTTCCATGAAAACAAGAATCAATCCCTTCAGCTGCAATGATTTCTATGTATGCTCACTGCACCTTTGCTGATGCATCTCTGTTGTACCTCATAAATCTCTAGTTGTGTTAATAATTCCCTCATTAGAACACTGACTCAGAAGCTGCTTCTTGGTTCATCTAAATGTGGGATTTTGAAGCTTCCATGTTTATACCATTGGGCTAGCTAGGATAGTAGCATTTCGGCATTTCAATATTCTCCGATCTCAACCACGTGTCTTGTTTCAGTAGTCCACTTTCCATCAGAATTTCCTGGTTCTCCAACATCAGACATGGACCTTGGCATGGCATCATTTGTGTGTCCCTTGCTAACCTTTTTCTCCAAGGTCACTTGAGGTCACTGAGAGTTGTCCTAACCAGAATTTGAACCCATGACCACTGCGTCCAAAGGACTTGTTCAGTTGAGACCTGATCTGGGGGAGAATACATTCACTGAAGCAATAGAAAAACTTTCATGCATTAAAATTTCTCTCTGCTTTCTCCAATTGACCATTTGCTCCATTGAAACCAAGCTGAAGTTCTGCAATGGTCATGAAGCAGTCTGGATGTCCTTTAAAAGCAGACCACGGATTTGGGTTCCAAATGAGGCATTTGTTCATGTCTTGGTTTTCTTTCAGTTTCAGCCCCTAAAGTTCTGATCTTAAGACTCTCTGGTTGTTGTTCAGGTTCCTTCCTCTTGCCTATAACACCAAGCTTTTGTTGTTTGTGTTATTTTGTTAGTTTTTTATTCAGAAAGTTCCCAACTGAGTGAAAAATGATAAAAAATAAGAAGCAGCCATAATAAAAGCAGGTTTAAAAGCATCATTTCAATGTCCTTTCCTTTCTGTAATTCTTGCAACTGATCGTTAAAAGAGACACCTGATACATTTTGTGCATTAATACCACCTGGAATAATGGAAATTAATATAAGTATTGTCACGTTTTGGTCACCTGATAATGATTAGATGTCCTGTCTGGTCTAATGTAATAATGTATCTTTTTAAACTTGGGCATCATCCTTCACTGTGATTTATGGAAATTTTTCCCACTTTTCCTGCTCTGGAGTTCTGTTTCCAAACAGGGATTTTTGTACCAGAAGAGATTTCTCTGTTTTTGTCAGTAGTTCCTCCTCTGAACCTTCTGAACATCCTGTGTTTTCATTCATTTGACTCTGATGGTTTTTGGCATCAGCAGCATCGTGAAACTAGAATGACTAATTTGGCTTTTTAAGGCAAAACTTGGTTCAAACTATAGCAAACCAGAACCGTGGCTAATTCTGAGTGAATGGACCTGTTGGGTCAAAGATGATATGTGATATAACAATTGTAGAAAAAACTCTTAGCTCTAATCATACGCTGATTCATGACCTAATGTGACTTTTTAGGAGATTTTAGTCAGCATCTTAGTTCCATGCGTGGCTCAGAGGCAGCAGGTCACTAAATCCTTGTTCTCAACTAAAATCACTAAAACTGTTTTATTTAAGTCAGGTTCAGTTTCTCTTTTACTAACTCTGGATTTATTAAACCAAAGTGAAACCTTTAAACTGTTCTGATGTTTGTTACTTGGTGCCACCTTCAGCTGCAAGTGGGAAGATGTCTGAGGTTATCAGGGATTTGAAATGTAATTCCTACAGCATTCCTGAGAAGCCATCAGGACGAGAACAAGCTCCTCAGGAATGGAACTCAGCTTAAAAAAGGTGGAATGATTTTCTCCACTTGGGGTGAATAGGCGATAGCACTTTGGATCAGGAGATGGTCTAAACAGATTGGTCTGCAGTGATGAAAGACCTGTCTTCATGGTGAAGAAGGATCTGAGCTGGAAGGAGAAGCTCTTGTTTTCCTCCTCCCACCCTAATGGGATCTGGATCATAGCTGATAGAACAAGATCATGGAAACGATGGATGGATGGATGAATGGTTGGATGCAGGTTGGATGGATGGATGGATGAATGCATGATGGATGGATGGATGGATGGAGGATGGATGGATGCAGGATGGATGGAAGGATGCAGGATGGATGGATGGATGGATGAATGGATGGATGGATGAATGCATGATGGATGGATGGATGAATGGTTGGATGCAGGTTGGATGGATGGATGGATGGATGGATATTCTTGTCCACAGCTTTCTTCTTCCTCTGACCGTTGAGTCATCCTGTTTGTGTTCTTGCTGTTCTGGGATCAGAAACACACTTGCAGCTGCTCTGGCAGTCGACTGGGACTGGATAAGGCAGATGTGGTTGAGACGTCTTTGATGAGTCAGGACCAGAACCAGCATCTGATTTCAAAAGAAATCCTCAGTTTCAGTCAAAAGTGAAAACATGTTGAAGACACATTTGATCTGCTGGTGGTCCAAACAGACCTGGCTCACCTGGGAGCAGCTGTTTGTTTGAGAAAATGAAAACAATCAGATGTTTTTGTTTATTTGTGTTTTTAACAGAACCCAGAAAAGTCTGTTATGATGCATAAAAATTAAGTTTATGAGCTGACCGCCAGAAGACTGTGCTTGTTAAATGTTCTCAATCAGAGTCTCCAGGCAGTTGTACTGAAGTCAGAAGAAAAATAAATGACACCTTCTTTCAAGTATAAGCTTTTATTTACCAGGACGAAGCAACAGCCCTCAGTAGTGGGTTTCTGTCTGACTTCAACAGTCTGTCTCATTGTTGTGGAAATGAGTTCTTTGAGGTTTCTGCAGAGTTCTCCGAAAGTAACACCACAGCCTTCAGTCAGGTGGAAGTCTGGACTTTGACTGGACCATTGCAACCTTGCTTCATTCTTTTTTTCACCCATTCTGTTCTGGATCTGCTGCTGCTGCTGCTGCTGCTGGGATCATTGTTCTCCTAACATCTAGCTCTAGAAGGAGCCAAATGTGAGGAGACAAAGTCCACTCCTGGGAAGATTGGCAGCTGTCTGAGATGTTTTCTTCTTGGGAGTAATCTTGAATGATGGACTTCAGATAGTTTGCAGATGATCTTATGACCCTTCCCAGATTGATGGACAGCAACAGTTGCTTCTCTAAGGTCATTGCTGATGTCTTTCTGCCCTGGCATCGTGCTAACACACTGACTAAACTCCTGCTTTTCTAGAGTTGGTCGCACTGATGATTAGTTAATTAATGTATTTGATCAGGAGGACCTGACTGCTACTTCTCCTTTTAACTTAAGTTAAATCAGCATTTGCTGTTTTTTCTGTCCGTGTACATGCTGATGATCTTTGTATTTTAGTAAGTCTCAACAGAACTGCCTGAATGTGGCGGACGCTGACAGATCATGTTTGAATCAGCAGTGATTTACTCCAGGCTGTGCTCAGAAATGCTATCTTTATTCAGCAACACTTCAAACACACCTTCAGTTTGATTTCACCGTGAGACATCAGAGGTGACCCAATATTTCTGTGGAAACACATATTTCAGGGAAACAGCTGAATCTGAAACTGAGAGCATCTTCTCCACATGAGCAGGTGACGTGTCCAGCATCGGTTACCACGGCAGAATGAGAAAGCAAGCAGACAACAGCCCTGAGGATGACGGTAAATAAACTGTGTACATGTGTTAGTGTGTGTTCCAACATTCAGATCAGGCGTCGTGTTACATTATGATGAAGCCACAGAGAGAGACAGCAGCACTGGAGTCTGTCAAATACATTCAAACCAGGACATTAAGAGGTAAACTTTGTCTGGGTTGTTTGGATCTCAGTTTCGTTTTGGACGAAGAAAGAAGAAGAAGAAAACTTTTGCTGTAATTGTTTCAAGAACTTTCTCAAACAGACAATCTCAACATCAGAAACAGTTGTTTCAGAGAAGATTTTCCCATGTTGACATGTTTCCATTCCTTCTCTGAATACTTGAAAGGTTTGTACTGTAGATGCTGTAGATTTTCCACTTTGGTCTGGAGCACACAGCACATATCTGGAATACGGATCCATCTGAATAAAGCCCACATGTGTGATGGTCCACCCTAGATGTCTTCGAGCCCAAAGAAGTGGATGTCACGTCTGGATAAGGTTAACATTCAATGTTTTTTCCTGCAAAGTAACGTTTCAAGTGCTGCACACATGTTATTTGAAAGAAGAACTCGGAATGAGGGCTGAAAATATAAAATGAAATTAAACTGCATGTGTTGATCGGTCATGTGACTGCAGGACGATCAGTATGACATCAGATCAGATGGATGACAGGGAGTATGGTACTGTTACACTGATGCTCCATGTCCGCAGGGTCCACTCAAGCCTGGACACATGTGGTGAATGTGGACCAGACCAAATATAGTTGTTTCCTCCCGCAGCAAGTCCACCAACAGCAATTAGAACTGGACTTTAGAATCCAGCAGAACTGGTTCCCAGTTTGGGAAAGATGGGAGGAACTTAGCTGATCACAGCAGGACCTCAACAAGATGCAGATGTTGTGTTAGGACGGGCTGAGATTCATTGCTGAGCATAACGCCACCCCCCTCATCGTCAGTCCGAGTCTCTGTGCTCAGTAACCAGAACCTTCATGGCGTGGCAGTTGTACTCATTGGTTCTCTCACTGGTCCACTGTGGCATCTGGCTTTAAGCAAGAAACATGAGACCTATAAAACACCATCAGGTGCTGGTAAAGCTGTCTAAAAGTTCTACGACGCATTGATATGTCTGCTGACCTTCACAGTCAGAACATCCTTTATTGTCATCGTCACAAGTACAAAAAAACCCTGTCTGGTCAGTGATAGAGCAATAAGTAATTCATATAAAATAGAAAAATAAAATCAGTTGTTAAAAAGGTCAAATAAAACCAGACATTCACTCATTCATATTGAACCTCATCACTGCATCTGCTTCACATTCTGGCTGAGTTGAGTTTAGCTGCTGCTGCTGGATAGAAACTGTTCAGTCTGATCGTCTGTAGCGTCTGCCTGACGGTACCAGTTCTAACAGGCCTTGACCCGGGTGAGAATTGTCCTTCATGATGATCTTGGCATTTTGGAGACAGCAGGAACTCTGAAGTTCTTCAAGTGTGAGGACACGACAGCCATTGATCTTCTGGGCCACCTTAATGACCCTCTGGAGCTCTTTCCTCTGAGCCACTCTACAGGTGGTGGACCTCACACAGATGCAGTAGGTCACCATGCCCTCAATAGAGCAGTGTTGGAAGGACATCATGATATTATTTCTCCTAAGCACCCTTTAGAAAGTCTCTGCTGAGTCTTCTTCAGCAGCTCAGAGGTGTTCTTGCTCCAAGTCAGGTCCTCCCCGATGTGGACTCCCAGGAAGAGGAAGTCAGCCGCCCTCTCCACACAGTCCCCACTGATGGTCAGTGGTGAAATGTTTGTCCTCGTTTTCCTGCTGTCCACTATTATCTCCTTGGTCTTGGAGATGTTGAACAGCATGTTGTTGTCTGTGCACCACGCTGTCAGCTGCTCCACCTCGTCCCTAAAGGAGGACTCCCCAGAACTCACTGCTACAGGAAATGCCTGGTGAAGTTCTGATGCCAGCATTGATGGACTTTAGTGGCCATTCTGTTCCAGTTATTGAAAGCACCTGCTGACGAATCCTGACTCAGTGCTATCTGAAGGAAATATTTCCTTACTTTCTTCTTCTCTGAAACATTAGACTAGCACTGAAAAATATCAGACAGCTAAATGAAATAAAATGCTCAGCTACCTCTGGATTTCCCTCCAGTTGATGTCTTTAAGGAACAGAGTTGTAATCTGTCGCAGTAAATCTGCTGCAGTAAAACGTCATGCAAACATGCTCCTTTGGTGACCATAAATTAGCAGGAAGGAAAAACACAGTTTGACTTCTAGAAATCACCAGTGCATCTCATAAAATATCTCTCTGTTTGCCTCAGTGGTGTTACCATTCCCTGACCGGTGGCTCCGATCACTCTGCTGTCAAATAAAGTCCTAAAAAATATACTAAAATGTGTAAACTGCAGTCAGAGTGAAGACCTGTCAGTGATCCTGTGATGTCAGCTTTCTCCTGTGAAAATGGCCTTCATGTTCTCCTGACCAGAACCACAGTTTCCCACATCTCTCAGTATTCCCAGACCTCTCTGAGCCGCCGTCCGGCAGCGTCTCTGCGTTCATGTCGGAAGCCTCTGGGAAGCCGAAGCTGTTCATGTGAGCCGTGTGCTGACAGTTTGAGAGGGTCATGCAGGCTCATTAAAAAGCGCTCAGGTTTTTGTTGAGTTTCCATAAAAGGTTCACCTCTCTGTGGTTCGGACAGGATCCTCTTAATTAATCAACTGCAATTTTTTCCTTCAGTTGCCCCTAATTAAATAAAATAAGAACCCTTAATCTGCATCTGAACTACTCTTGAAAACATTTAGAAACCATTTAACAACAAAATGTTCCTGACTTGGTGAAATAATGTTGTGATTGTGGAAATGTTTGCTGGAGTAATTCTTCAGCTGGACTCAAAATGACCAAATATCTCTAGCAGGAAGCAGGTTCAGTAAACTCGGGATTTCGTTAGGTAGGGGGACACATTTACTGGTTTTACTGGTTACCATGAAAACGGTACATAATCACCACACCAATAATCAGGGGTCTTGCATATTCCTCCAAATAGATCTTCTTAGATGCTTCACCACCAACCAAAGCAAAAATGTAGAAAGATTTCAACCAACTTAGCGAAACCGACTCTTATGAGTAGTTTTATGTAGCTAGCAGCTAGCTACTAACATTTAGCCAGAGGTTTCTGGTCTTATTTCCAACCTGGCTTGTTAATTTAACTTGTTATCTCCTTATCTGACTTCTTGGACCAGTCAGTGAAACGATGAGCATAAATACAGCAGATGAACTAAGACAATCCCTTGAAAATAAGAGTCTTAAGCATATATAATGTGATCTAGTTTACATGACACCAGAACACAACAGACTTAATAGACTGAGGTGGAGGACACCCTGGACAGATCACCAGTCCATCAACAGCAACATTGAGACCCACAGGACAGACAGCCATGCACACTCTAAAACCTGAGGACAATTTAGAGAGACCGGTTAACCGTACAGGACTGTGGGAAGAAGCTGGAGTACCTGGAGAGAACCCACACATGCACGGGGAGAACATGCAAAAAGGATTTCAACCAGGACCTTCTTGCTGCAAGGCAGCAGTGCTGCCAACCGTGCCACCATGTAGCCCTAAACCTCAGCATCCAATAATACTTTCAGCACATTTTAACCAACCAACAGGTTTATTCTCACATAAAAAGTGATAATAATAATAAAATTATTTTATCTAATTCAGGACTATCCTCTGTTCTCTGGTTCCATTCCTCGTCTTCATCACTCCTTCCTGCCTGTCTCCACCTCCTTCCCTCTGCAGCTCCTCCTCCATCATGAAGAAGGTAAACTTTCGCTCCAGGAAAGAAAAACAGGGAAAACGCAGCTCTGCCCCGTAGCTGTCATGATCTCACTGGGTCCCTGCTTTCAGGTTAAGTTATCTGCAGCCTCTTTATGACTTTGCTCAGTGTGTGTGTGTGTGTGTGTGTGTGTGTGTGTGTAACAACAGGCTGGGGGCTCTGGCTGCTTACCCAGCCTAATAAATCCTGACAGGCTCTCGACGGTAACCTGGATGAAGTTTCTCTCACTCTGCTCCGCTCGCTGGCTGCCTCACCTTTGACCCCTGCTAAATGGTAAACCTGCCGCCAAGTGTTTCCTGAGCCGTTGCACACATTTCTGCGCCATCTTTAGATGTACCCTGGGCCACAGGACCTAAATTTGAAGCTTAAACTTTTGGTTCGGCTGAGTTATGTATTTTTGGTTAGGAGACATTTGTAGGAGACGTTTTCTGAGCAGCGGTCAGAAGCAGAGCTTCAGTGTTTACATTTTTTCCCTTTAGACCAAAGTGTGGCCAGCAGGCCACTGAGGAACCCTGAGCAGATGTTTTCTACACATCTCATGAGTAAAACCTGGTGCAGTGCTGAAAACCAGCAGCTGTTTCAGGACTTTTATCCTAATATTCTTTGTTTTTCTGGTTTGCATAAAGCTTTCTTTACCCGCCGACTTTCAAACCTGTCCAGAGACCTCTGCTTTTGGTTGACACCTCACTGAGCCTGTAGGACGTTGCATGGAGTCCAACCAAAGTCCAGTCCTCCCTCGGGAAAAGCTGCGGAGTTTTGGTGCTGTTGGTCTCAGATTTGGACTGGAACTGGGCCAGACATCGTTGAGTTTTCTGCCTTTTAAACATGAAGAGTTCAGATGTCTCCCTTAGAGATAGGGTGAGGACCTCGGCCATCCGGGAGGGGCTCGGAGTAGAGCCGCTGCTCCTCCACATCGAGAGGACCCAGTTGAGGTGGCTCGGGCATCTATACCGGATGCCTCCTGGACGCCTTCCTCGGGAGGTGTTCCAGGCACGTCCCACCTGGAGGAGGCCCAGGGGACGGCCCAGGACACGCTGGCGGGACTATGTCTCTCGGCTGGCCTGGGAACGCCTTGGGCTCCCCCCGGAGGAGCTGGAGGAGGTGTCTGGGGAGAGGGACGTCTGGGTGTCTCTGCTGAGTCTGCTGCCCCCGCGACCCGGTTCCGGATAAGCGGAAGACGACGAGTACGAGTACGAGTTCAGATGGAGATGTTCAGATGTTTGGAACATAGTTGTAGATACGTTTAAAAGGATCTTGTGAGCTTCCTTTAAAAGTGAGACAACAAATCAAACATTTTCCGCCCAGAATTCCTGTACCAGCTAGTTCTGGATACATTGTGGATCTACCTCACCGGGTTAAAAACCTGATCCTGAGCACACTTATTTTTCAGCCCAGATTGATCAGCACCTCCCATTAAAGCAGGTTCTGTAACTTTCTGCGTCTTCCATACTTTTATTTCACACAAGCTGCCATCCTGCACACAGACATGCAGTGAGCAATGAAGTCATTATCAGCTCCAATAGGTGGAGTGGTGCCCACTTCCACGGCACTGCAGGGAAATAACATGACAGCAAAACAAACGACACCATTAGTCATACTTAACACCACCTGTAAATCAGCCCCCTGCATGTGTGTGTGTGTGTGCGTGTGTGTGTGTGTGTTAGGAGCTGCTTTAACAGGTTATTTTGCTTCTCGACTCCAAGCTGTGGAAACTATGAAGCACACAGATGAATGACAAGGTTCACTGAGTGATTATTCAGATTATTCACATGCTGCAACTGCTTCATATTTTCCACTATATTTTGAATTGAGCCTGGATGAAGCTCAGTCCTGCAAAGGAGCAGATTCTGAGTGGGTTACTTGGTTCTGAAGGTTCCAGAACATTTCTGTCTGTGCATTAGGACTGTTTTTTATTTCGATGTAAGCCCATTCTGAGTCCATGAGGTCAGGATCAGGATTTGGTTTTTAGTTGAGATATTTTCTCTGATTAGTACCAACAGATCAGTTTAATTAAGTTGAAGAACAGAGAACCTGTTTCTTCAGGGAAATCTCCTGGTTAAAGAACAAACAACTCACAATGGGAATAATGGGAGGAAAATGGCATGGCTAGTTTAGGACCCTTCCTCTCTTTAGGAAAGAATAACGTAAAAATGCGAAGGAATAAATAAAAAATTGATTTGTTGTTGTTGGACTTGGACTGGATCTGGACTGGACACATTCTTTTATTGCACTTCAGATGACCTTTGCTGTGAACTTACCTGGTAAACATAAAACTACAACAGAAATAAAGTTAATCCAATAAGTTTGAAAGGAAGAAAGGGATAAGTGGGATGAAATGATTTTTTACTTGTGCAGGTCTGATTTTCTTGTTTTCTTCTGTTTTCACATGAATCAACATGTTTTAGTGAGATCGGAACCATTTGTTTCTTCTTGTTATAAATAGATCAAATTCAAATCTAGATGAAGCAAATCAAGAAGAGTTTAGATTGGTAAGTAAATCAGTAAAGCCAAGAAAAGTCAGCTTTAAAAAGAAACCATACTGGTGCTGACTGAGGCTCACCACTTTAACTCTGAGCTCACTGTGGATGGAGAACGCTCAGCTCCTGGTGGCAGCTTCGGTGCCAATCCTCAGCAAGCTGGACCTACAGGAGGTCCAACACAAAGCTGGGAGCTGCTGAGGTGTAAAGAGTCTGATGGGACCATCTGTGAAAACCAGGCTGCAGCTATAAAACCAAAACCAAACCGGGAGCCTCTCAGCACAGCCTCAACCCCCTGCATGCATGTACTCACTGTGAGCGAAGCTGTTCTGGCTGCACGACTCCACTCACAGCTATAAAACTAAAACAACACCATTGTTAAATAGTTGGACTGTGTGTGTGTGTGAGTGTGTTCCTGTCTTGGCATCACAGTAGAGACCTGCATGGGACGAGTTTTCAATCCCGGTCCTGCCTGATCCCGAGGCTTTTCTGACCGATCCCGATCCCGAGAACCCCCAACCCCCTACCTTTTCTTCAGCGCTCCGAGGCCGAGCGAGACTAGATTGACAGGCGCTGAAAGGCCGCAGTATGTCACGTGACGCGCGCGAGAGGAAAAGTAGCTAAATAAGTAGACCAGGTTATGGTGTTTATTGGGCTGTTTATAAAACGTTTTTTTTACAATGGTGATAGTTAATCATTACAGTGTTAATTATTACTTATTTTTGAATTTTTGAAGCGGGTCCAAATGTTCGACTTCCCTGCTTTATTCAGTAGGTTCTATTGCCCTTCTCTAATTTTCTTTTCCACAGAAGCCACTGTCTCCTTACCACTCTCCATGCTTTCTTGTCATGTTGCCTCACTCTCACTCGGGACAGATGTGTTTTGGTCTGACCACCGAATCCCGCCTGAGACTACGTAAATCCCGCCCGATCCCGCGACATTTGTGTCGGGTCCCGCAGGACCTGCGGGACTTCCGGCCCGATGCAGGTCTCTACATCACAGTGAGAACAATTTTCCCTATTTCACCATCAAATTGAGGTCCGTTTGTACCAAAGTGAGGACATTTTGCTGGTCCTCACGACCTATTTTGCTAACAGTTAGTTTTAGGACTGAGGTGTGAATTAAGTTTACGTTAAGGTTAGGGTTAGGCATGCACTGGTAATGGTTAGGTTTAGGGTTATTGTCAGGGTTAGGGCGTAGAAAGGGTTGAAAATGACTGAAAATGAATGGAAGTCAATGGGAGTCAACACATGGTCCTCACTACATACAGCAAAACAAGAGTGTGTGTGTGTGTGTGTGTGTGTTGGATGGGTGGTTGGTTGGGGTTGTGTGTGTGTGTGTGTGTGTGTTGCAGACTGCAGAGTTAACAATAGAAACCCCAGAAGAGAATTTGTGACTGCAGATAAAGCCAAAATGAACGGCTCAGGCAGTCTGACAGCTGAATAACAAAAGAAGAAGAAGAATGTGTCAGAGCAGGAAGGAAGTGAAGAAACGGCGCCCCTCACTGTTCTCCAACCAACAAAACATCAACTAGATGGCACACATCTGTCAGCGTCACTTTAAATTAGTTTTTCAGTCATTCCTCTCCTCTGATAACAGGAACTAGTAGAGTTTAAACAACCTAATTTAATTCTGCATCTGATTGAATTCAGATCAGATCTTTTTGTTTTTATATGACCAACTTACAGTAAACAACCCAAAGATCAGTTCTATTCCAGGTAAATGCAGTCAAGTTCACTTCATTTGAATATAGACCAGTACAGTAAGCCCCTGTCCATAAACATCTCTCTGCATCATTTCTGCTTTTGTTTCTTTTGTTCTCTGATTCACAAAGCAAATAGCAGCAAATAATTTCTTGATACAAAAACAGCAAGGCAGTTCAGCAAGAGAAATAAGGTTTATTTTTCCACCAGGCTCCAGTATTCCTAAACAGGAAGTTTCTTCGCAGACACATCTAGTACAGAAGTGACAGAGTGAACACAAACACTCACTGTGGGGATGAAATTTCAAAAATAATTTGAGATATGGACAGATTAGCACATTGCTACAGGTTGCAAAAGACGTTTATGTCTTTAACTGGTTCACATAAAGATAAAAAGTATTGGTTGCAATTAAACATGTATCAGCATGTAAAACTAGTGCTGGGTTAAAGTCCTGACAAATATGAACTGTAAGAATTCGCACAGAAAGCATCAGTGCTACATCCTGTTAATCTTGTTTAGCAAACAGGAAAAAGGTTTTTGTTCCAGACAGACGTGTCTTCGTTCTGCGCTCTCTGCCTAAAGGTCATGACTCCTCTCGCCATCAGTCCAGCAGCCGACTGACAAGACTGTCTTCAGTTCTCCTGAGTCATTTATGCACAGAGAGGTCAGGTCTTGTTTTCAGATGTCATGATATAGCAGCACTGTTGGGTCTTTGTATTAGTCTCACATCAGTGCTTTAGTGACACTTCATCTATATGTGCATCTTTATCTCTTACATGAAGCTACATGTTTTAAGTAAAAAGGCAAAAACCATCAAAGTCAGAAAATGGATATAAATACTTTGATGAATCAGCAGTTCAATGAGTCAAATAACAACAATACAATTTTGAATCAGTCTTGGTCTTCAGGATCATTGTCTGCTGTTTTAATTTGATTATACTAATGTTAATGATTACATTTATTGATTTCTGTATGTGGAGCGCCATCTGTTGGATTGGTTTAACATCATCAGTTTGAATTTGATCATAAAACAAGATTCTACACTTGGTTTTTATGTGAAGCTTATAGACTATTTCCCGCAGACTTCACTGAAGGAGAAGATGACCTATGTCTTCTGTGACATCCCTGCCATCCTTTAGTAAAACCAGCAGTTCAGCAGGTTTTCACCTGTGTCACATTTAAGATGGTTCCTTTATTCCCCTGGTTGTAATGGTTTATGCATTATTTGCATTAACATGGGTACATTTCCCTTAAACACATGCATGATGCCTTTATTTGTTTGGAAATTCATTTTCAGATCTCCCAATGAGAGGACATTGTGAATTAGATGGATGTTCACATGCAAATGATGTGCTTTGCCAGTGAATCAGAGCCTCAGGTTCTGATCCAGTTACTCAACGGTTCGCTGGCACAATAAATCAACATGGTTAATCACATATTTCTGATGTTTTACCTTCAAATCCAGAATTATAAAAGAAGTCTAAAAAGGCCATAACATGCTTAATTTCTGCTTAACTAATATACTTTATTAGCTCAAGAATTGATACTGTGTTTGAGTTTGGGTCAGAATCCTTTTTGCTGAAATTAAAGCTTCAGTTTAATGCAGGTAGACATTAATATTCGTATGAACCTTCATGATTTACAGGGAAACATTCAGAACGTCTGTTTCTTTGATGACTTCCAGCAGCTTTTGGTTTGTTTTTGTGGAGAAAAATTAAGATTTTTCTAATATAGTCTTCGTTCTGATCAAACAGAAGTAAATATTTTCCTCACAAACGTTGGGTCTCCTGATTTCTCTGAAAACCATAGTTTGAGGTTAATGCTTAGGTTTGTTTTGTGGTTTGAAGCGTTTGCTGGGTTGTTGTCACATTAATCTGTGTTGATTGTGTGCCTGGGTATTTCTGTGTGCGCCTGTTTCTGAGCTCTGGGAGTCTATTAAACGGTCTGTGGCTGTTCAGTGGGTGATTATATGTTCACACAAACTTTACATGAGTGAGCTCAGCGCTGCTGTGAGTGTTGACGCCAACATCAACATGGAGCTGGCTGAACTGATCAACCCGCTGGCTCCTCATCAGCTCCTCAATCAACTCCCCGTTCTTTCTAACTTAAAGAAGAATGATGATGACTCTAGCTTTACCCTCTGATGTGGCTCAAGCTGACTTCCCCTCTGCAAGTTTCAAACTGAACCAGTTCAGGAGAAAACAGGATCAGTTTAAAGACTCTGTCATTGTGATCAGTGACCTTCAGCTGATGTTGGTCTGAAACTGGTATCTAATGGCTTCACCTAATGGTGCCCGGTGAAACTTCTCATAAGAAAAACTTGAGACAGAATAAAAAATTTTAAGGAAAATCTGTACCCAGCTTTTTTGACTTATCTTAGCGGTTGAACGTGATTAAAAATGCATCTCTTTATTTAAAGGCTTTCTAATCAACTAATCGAATTTTTTTATTATGTATTATTTATGGGTTAATGACTAAAGAAGTAAATAATAATAATTAACATAATTAACATTATGATAATATAAAGCAATTTCCACCTTTATTGGAAACTGGTATGCTGTGGCTTCACTTTCATGCATTGGTTCCTTCAAACATACAAATCCAAAATCAGTTTCTTCCCATATAAAAAGCAGCAGCTTTAATCCTACAATGCTGGGAAAAAGGTTCAATGTTTCTATATTTTACAGAACAGGGTTTCTGTCACTTAGTTTTATATTAAGAAGTGTTCAACCTTTCTCTGAGTCACTCTTTACAGTCACCGTATTTCAGTGGAAACGTAATTCTTGAAACTTTTACATGTAGAGTATTTGTCTTAACACCTTCTGTCTGAAGCAAAAGGTAATAAAGTAAAAGCAAACACATTTCTCGATTGAAAGCATGTTTCCATAACAACACTAACACATGTCCAAATGGTTGTTGTTTCCTCTCACCTCGTCAGGACTTCTCACTCCACCACAGATATTCTCTGGCTTTAGATTTTAAGGGTTGGGCCTCTGTAGGAACAATCCTCTTAGAAGTTCACTCCCGGAAGCAGTACATTCATTCCTGTTATCTAGCGCTGTCTGATGACATAACCTGTCAGCGGGGCTCTTATACAAATGCAACACCAGCTCCGCTGCACCATAAAATCCATTCATTTATAAATCAGCTTCTCACTGCAACAATTTTGCGCTACGCTGACTGCAAGAGGACAGAGACAGAATATCCTCCAGGCTGCTATGGACCCAGCAGAAAGCAGCAGGTCAGAAGAGAAACTGAGGTCCTCTAAAAGCTCCACACTGTTTTCTGGATCATGGGGATGATTATCATTTGTCTCTCTATGTTTTATTTTGTCTTCCTCTCTGTGTCACTATGCCAAGTCTAGTTCTAATGTTGGTTTAAGCACCAGGAAAATTACACTTTTGCAGAAAAAACGCATCATTTGCTTGTTATTCAAAAACGGTTTTGCGTTGTACTCTGCTGTGGATGAACAGAGAGCATCCCAATTTGTGTTTTCAGTTTGGCTCCACAGGGTCTACTGCGGAAACCTCAGGGAATCCTTTATTCGGTGTGGAAGCTCCTCGCTTGCTTATGCCCTGCAATCAATTGATTTACATCGAGTTTAATTTCAGACATCTGCGATCAGACAGCTGAGGCCTTCAAACTGTCACCCAGTTCACCTTTTATGGGGCCCCTGCAGGTGATGAGTGGGAAATGTCTACATTGATCCTGCTGAGATCCACTTCCTGCCTTCTGGTGTTTTCAAGTTGAAGCTTTCAGTCGCCCAATCGACCAATTTATCTACGTTCGGCTAAAGTCACAAGGTGTGGGCTTGAGCTTCATCTGCACGGTATAAGCGCTAACTGACTAGGTGAGGAGCACAAATTAGAGATGTTCTTCTCTGCATAGAAAGAAACCAGTCTGGTTCACCATCCAGACACATATAGTACTAAAGGAATCTTTTTGTCCATGTCCTACTGGGATGAGGCCTCTGGGAGGACCCAAGACTGGGAGGAAAAATTAGTCCTCATGGGTAGCTTGGGAGAACCTCAGATGGAGGGTGGAGCTGAAGCCCTGGAGATGAACGGATGGGTGGACAGATGGATGGATGACTTTTTTAATATCCCTTATTCATCTGACTATCTGTTCTTGTAGCTAACTCTTAAATCCATAACATTTAACTGCTATTTTTTTCTTTAATTGCTTTCTATTTTGTTTAATTTCTGTTCTGCTTTCTTAAAGCTGAGGGTTTCTGAAAGCTGCTGCACATATAAAGCTGTCCATTCTCTCTCTGCAGTCGTTGCCACATTAAAACACAAAAACAAAAACTCTGCTCCGTGCAGGCGGAGGGCGAGGGGTGGGGGGTTGATGTTGGCGCTGGTCCCTCAGTAATGAGGGGCGTCTCTGACATGTCAGTTTCTCCACCTAAACATGACCTGCCCTCAGCCAGGAAACCCTGAACAAACTGATCCTGAGCTTCAGGGTCTGCATGCTTCACTGAGAACAAAAGACGCTCAGCCTTCGGTGGGAGGTGCGGTTGTAAGGTGACCATTAAAGATGAAGTGCTCCTCAAAGAGCTCCATTAGATCCAAGTCAGAGACTACAGACTGTTTGATCAGCTTGAAAACACAGAAACGTAAATTTAGGAAAAAAGTAGCAAAACAACAGAAATATGTTCAGAACAGAAAATTCTCTCCTTAAGAGGGAGCTGTCATGCAAAATCCACTTTTTTAGCCTTTAAATACATTTTGTTGTGTAGTTGGAGAGCAGAAAAGTTGAATTGAGTTTCTCCGGATGTTGCAAAGATATCTTTACTTTCTGTTTGGGTCGTATTTTTCAGTCCGTTCAGTTTTCTCTATCATCTGTTACATTTTACCAACTGTTACGTCACAGTGTTGCGGAACAATTAAATAAAGTCATTGACTTCTGGTTGATCCATTTCGCGTGTCCACCATCTTTATTTCTTCCTGCAGTTTTGTAGTCCAAGCTCCAAGATTTCAGGCACAATGAAACATGAAGTTTGATGAATGAAGAATGATGGTAAAATAGAAAAGTTCAACCAGCAATCTGAGGAACAAATCTAGTAAAACACTTTGTCCTGATTTCAAACACAACCAGTCTCTGAAATCAGCAGCAACAGGCTTAGAGTAGCAGGCAGGCATCATTAGGAAGACCTGTATGACCCTCAAGCATCTACTGAAGGGCCATGTCAAGACATCATGTCACCAAATCCTTTTGGCAGCTGTGATTGGAGGTTAGATAAAAAGCTTGGGACCCAAAGGTTGCCGGTTTGCTTCTCTGTCCTGGCAAGAAGTAGCTGAGGCGCCCTAAACCAAGGCGCCCTGGACCCCAGGAGCTCCAGTCCGCAGGCTACTTTCGCCTTGTGGCCATTTGTGGTATTACACAAACATCCAACCATATTTTCACAATAGACCATTGGTACCATAAAAAGGCAGAAATATAAACCTACTGCATTATTCTCAAGTTGTTTTTTTGTTAGTCCAATTAGGAAAGATTTTGAAAACTTTGAAACAGTTAAAGAAAGAGTCTTGGGCCAACTTTGGAAAAACAAGCAGTGCTTAAATCTGATTGTCAACAGCTACCTCTGAGCTCTACTGTGTGTCTGCTGCAGAAAAATACATGAAAACCTTTGACAAATTATTGAATTTAATTTAATTTGACTAATGCATGCCCACATTATTCTTTCACAGAGGCTTTATTATAAATGTATTAATCTATTTTTGCTGTGTAATAAATTCTAAACCTGTTCTGATTGGCTGCTCTGAGTCTTAATTACCATTCTGAAAAACTGTGCAGATGTATCTTTGAAAGAGGCAGCTGCAAAGACAACTGTGGGCTTAAATCATCTCATTATTTTTGCAAAGGATGCTCCAGAGAATTTTCTGCTAACAGAGACAATGAAACAAGCTTTGAAGCCATGTTTATGGTGGCTGTTGTCAGCCTCCTGGGAAAGCAAGATTATTCTGAACTTTTCCTGTAACTACTTACAGGTTCTTGTATTTGGAAGATAAAACATTCATATAGGAGGAAATTCTGTCCTCTGGCAGTTGCAGTGAGGTGAGACTCGTTGTACTGCCAAGAAACACTTTAGGGAAACTTAGACCTTCATCATCGTTTTTACTCCTCAGTGTTGTTCCTTCAGCTCAAGGCCACAGTGCTCACGTGTCTCTCTCTCTCATTATGCGGATGGAAGCGTCTCCAAGTGGTGCTGTCGACAGATTACCGTCTCTACCTGCATAAAACCGTCAACTGTTTTCCCAGGCAGTGTTTTTCTTAGTCAGTACTCACAAAGAATGAAAAATCAAAGCAGCTGCAGCTGCAGGGGCTGATGGGGTTATGACCTCTGTGATGTAAAGAACTGATTATAGTGCAGACCTTGTTAGTTCTCTGTACGAAGCCAGGTCTGTGTTTAGAAATGTACTTTGTGATATGGGACAGCAGGGGCACAATGGGGAAAAAGGTGGCACAGGCATTAATTCAGTTACCAAAGTTATACCAAAGACAGGGTCAAGACTTTAAGGCATCAATTTCAATTTATTAATTACAAAACAAATAATGCATTAAAAAACTTCATGTATTTATTCGCACATATTTATTGGCATCTTGGCAGTTCCCTAATTCCTGTCACACAGGTAGAACAGATCCTCATTATCCAGCCTGATAGGTGGAGGTAATGCATTTAAAATTAGCTTGCCAGCCACAAGGGCCAGTCTTGGCATTGGTGTTCTGTCCAGGTGGCTGGCACAGTGCTGTAGCCCTAAAACAAGCCTGCAGAGCTTCTTTGCCTTTTTCTGACCATCTTATCTTTCTATTTATTACAGTTTGCTCTGAGCCATAGGTTTACACTCCAAGCGTAAAAAAATAAGATTGGGATGTGATTTACCAAGAGGAAGTCTTGCTTTGAGGTGAATCTTTGACATTTGCTTAAAACAAATCCAACATTTTGTTTTCTCTGATTGAGCAGCTGACGAACAGTTGAAATGTTGGAGGGGTAGAGGAAAGGGAGGGCTGATTAAAGTAACAACCGAGCTGATGACATCACATGCAGTGTCAGCACCAGTTGATGGTGCAATGTATACTGTGGCTAAAGTAATGCTGGTGAACTCTCGTAGTAAATAATATGGACAAAACCCTGCTAACAGTTCAATTTTCGGACTGCAGAGACAATATTTCACAGTAACAAGTCCTGGATTACAACATTTGTTGCTGATCTACTTTATCTGCTTTTCGACCTTAAATCTCTGAAAACCAGAAAACCAGGCAGGGAGACGTTGGAGTCGGGAATATGACCCTGCAGCCATGTCTCATTGAAGCACATAATACAACATTCTCTATACTCTGGCTGGGACCTCAGTAGCGCTTGAAGTTTATCCAATTAGTTTGCTACAGATCTCACGCTGCCAGGTTTGATCAATGGAAGAGATGATTTGAACTTCCTTCTTGTCTCTCTCCTCTTTGCTCCTGCTCTGCATCCACAGTGCCTCTTTTTCAACGCATCTAGGATTTGAAGGTGCAGTTGAAATAGCTTGTTAGATGTCAACCAGCTGTTCCTGGTTGTAAAAAAGCACCTTGTTGCTGTGGCAATGCATCATAACAGCTGTCCAAAAGTAAAAAGGTATCTGCAAAAACTTGTTTGGCTGCACAGCGTCCAATAGAAGAGGGAATAATTGTCCAAAGAAGCAATGTTTCATCCAGAAAAAGAAGGAAATAAAGATTTTAAAAAGAATAAATCAGAATGAATGTAACAGAGCAACTTCAACATGTTGCCACCTTGAGTTAAATCTAGAATTCATTATGTTCACATGAAACCATAAACATTGGTATTTGTGTCTGACATCGGCCTAAGAAAGCTGCTCATCTGGCTGGACTTTCTGGATCTGGTTTGTTTTTATGTAAAACTAAAGTAATCAAGACATCAGAACCATGACCCGGTCTGCATTTGGCTCACTGTCTCTGTAACTTTGTCCTTATGGACACTTAAACACAAAACCAGAATAAAACACCAGCACCTTTGGCAAGATGACTGAGCTTCTCCAACAGCAAAATCACATTGCTGTTATTAGAGTGGAAAGACTTTCAGAGACCATCACGTCTCATTAGGGACAAACGTGTGTCCTACTGTATCTGGTGTGGAAAATCATTTACCCAGGTATCAAACTTAACCAAACACATGTACCTGCACACCGGAATTAAACCTCCCTCTAATAAATGTGGTCAGACTTTTACTTTAAAAGGTTGGAGTTAAACCTTTCAGCTGTGGTCAGTGTGGGAAAAGCTATACTGGCTCATCAAAGCATCAACTCTGAAGAATAATAGCATCATTGTGGACAATGTAAGAACTTTTTGGGACACATTCACAGTCTAAAATTTAATCAAATAAACTTCCTTGATTAAAGATCCTCCAGCTGTGCCAGGTGTGAAGAGACTTTTACATCTTCATCAAAAACAACACAGCAGAGAGAGTAGGCTCACATAAAGTCACTGTAAGGGATGTAGAAATGTTTTAAGTTCAGATTTAGACTATTATTAAAGATTATTTATCAACATTAATTTTCATTTTCTATGGAGGGATGTTGTATTCTGATGCTAAAATTAATGAGGACCATTTTAGGAACACCATGGTGCCAACATTAG
The DNA here is from genome assembly GCA_036173005.1 of Crenichthys baileyi. Taxonomy (NCBI): domain Eukaryota; kingdom Metazoa; phylum Chordata; class Actinopteri; order Cyprinodontiformes; family Goodeidae; genus Crenichthys; species Crenichthys baileyi. The sequence continues at coordinate 134,446 of JAHHUM010001171.1, forward strand.
AAAAAGAGCAGGAAACCATGAGTTCTTCTGTTTTTGTGTCTTTGTTGTTTTAGAAGCAGAGCAGCAAATGGAGCCAGTTTTCAGCCCTGTCAGAACTGGGCCAATGGTAACCACTCTGTTGTGACCAGTGTGGAAGAAGCATCAGATAGCGAACAATGCGTGCACAGTAAAGTGGTCATGAAGTGGTCCACACACTTAAAGACTCTGAGATCAGGCTTCAGTTGTTCATTTCTGATGTCTTTATTTCTTCCCAAACTGACTCAGTGAGGCTGAGTAACCGAGACAAAACTCCCATGTTAGGGAAGTTTAGATGTTGTCAGATCTGAACTCTGATGATCTCAGATGATCAATAACTTGTAGATGTAGTGTCTTGTTGAAAGCATTTTCCCCAATGTGTTTCTTTCAGATTTTAGGAGAAATTGAAGTAAAATTGATGTATTTATGTTTGTTATAGCAGCATAGCTGCCTCTCGTATAAACTTTCTTTGATTTCTTTCTAGAACCATCTCAGTAATTTCATCTCTCGGTCTGATGAGATGTGTTAAAATAAAAGTTTCAAATTTACGTTAAAGGCGCCACTTTATGAACAGTACACCCCTTATAAGTGAACAAATTCCTCCTAGAAGTTTCAACATCAAAGTCAGTCAGTATATTCGACACATAGCTGATAAAACAGAGGATTAATGTTTTATGAAAGCATGTGGGCATGGCAGGAGCTCAAAACTGGATTCCTCACCATCTAGCATGATTAAACGAACCTTTGGGATGACTTCCTGTTTCCCTGGGGAATAAATACGATGTGACACTGGGCACAAGGGTGGATGCCACCAAGCACAGTGAGGAGGAAGGTAATGACTCCAGCAATGATTGACATAATGAGGTCAACATGTCTCCATAGCAACCTCTAGATGCTATCAATAGGCTAAAGAATTGGAAATCATCTCGGGGAAAAGTTTTCCCAGTTCTACCATCACAGACGTATGATATGTAGCCTTATTTAAACTCTACTAGAACTTTAACTGGACCTCTGTGCTTTGGTCAGATGAGACTAAGGTGGAGCTTTTTGTACCAAAAACCCTCCAGACAGGTCTGCTGTGAAACAAAGGACGAATATGTCAAAAAGCACCTCATATTCACTGTTGAGTATGGTGGAGACTTGTGATGCTGTGGGCCTGTTAGAGTGCAATGCATCATGAACTCTTTGAAACACCAAAATCTGGTAACCTCTAGCAGAAAACTGAAAATGTGTCGCCATCATAATATTGAGACAAATCAACACAGAAAGGGTCATTTAACGAGACTCCCTGGTTTCCCTGGTGTATATGTTGTATTCAGGTGTTTGTTCCTTTCTGAATGTTGAGAAATTAAACTAAAATTGTCTTCTTATGTATTCTGACCTTTAGTTGTTACTTTTTTAGTGAAAAATAGACTTCAGTAACGTTAGAGCCAGTTTAAAGCTTCTTGTTCCGTCCTGCATGTTGAACCTCACCGGCTCACTCATTAAGAGGAAGCGTATTAAGTTTCATTAAAACACACACACACACACACACACACACACACTCAAACATGGCGAGTTGGAGTTAAACCCACAGCTGGAGCAGCTGCAGAGGTTAGATCATCAGTTTGTTCAGCAGGCTGGTACCCCGTCCTGCGTCAGGAGGTGTTAGTAGTAACATTAGCAGGAGGGAGTGAAGGAGGGTAGAGCCAGCAGCTGAACATGAGCGGGGCGTTACCATAACCAGCAGCGCCAACATGTCACTGGTGTTGTTGATTTAGCCCCACTATGAAAATGCTGAGGAAATCGGGCCTTCTCTGCAGGGGAGCTGCACAAACGGTCCTGTCCTCACATCTTCTCCTGCATCTCTCACACTTCTTAATATACGACCAACAAGCATAAATTTAACGAGCCCAGTGCTTCCTTCAACAGCACAAATCCCAGCATATAATCAACTAAAAGTTATATATTGGTATAAAAACATAAATCCTATGGCTAAAAAAGAAAACGACCTCCAGATATGTGGACAGATGTTGGGTTTTTGACTGTATTTTGTCTGTTTTTTATCTGTTTTTCTTTTTCATGTATTTAGGCTTCTTTTTTTTGTCATTTTGTGCCATTTTTTGTTATTGGGTTTAAAGTTCGTTCTGGTCATTTGGGTCTTTGTTATCTTTTTTATTTTCAGTCCTGTTGATGTTTTTATGCCTTTGTTGGGGGACATCTGGTGTTACTGAAATATGTCTCTGCATCAAGAACCATGATTCATCCACAGATGATAGGACCACATGGAGCAAGGATCAAAAACCTTTGTCCAGCTCTATATTACAGAGAAGCCTGATGGTAACCTTGTCCAGAGGTGAAGCCAGCCTCTCTGGGCTCAGATGAGCCTGGTGTGGACCATCACATAGTGGGAATGTGGATTGTGTGGATAGATCCGTCTTTCAGAACTTTGCTGGAAGAAATGGAGTAAAGAGGAGCAGGAATAAAACCTACCCAGCTTCTCCAGGTTTGAACAAAGATGAAAATTCTCCTCCCACACGGTTTCTTGTCAGATGTTTACATACATTCATCATGGGCATGACCGTCATATTAATGTGGGTCTTCTTTTGATTCATTTGAACCATTTTTTAAATATTTGACCGCTCTGCCTGGTAGAACTGGTAAAGTTTATTTGAACTGATTTTAAATCTTACTCTATACATGTTTAATAGGCTTAAAGTCACAGATTTGGGATGACCAGTCTAGAAGTCTAATGTTAGCCTGCTTTATTCATCCTAAACCAGTTCTGACATGTGTTTGGGATCATGGTTCTGAAACATCCAAACTGGGTCCAGGTTTAGAGCATCTGGCAGTTGTTTTGAGGTAAAGTTTGAGAATTTGGAGGTAGACCTTCTCCATTATTCCATCTACTGTGTGCAAAGCACTTGTACTGGTAGTGAAACAGCTTCAAAGCATGCTGCTACCTCCACCATGCATGACAGTTGATAGTGTCCTTAGGTGTGAAAGCCTCAACTCCACTCCTTGACTTCTACTTCTTTTCACTCAACCTGGACAGCTCAGTCTCTCTTCTGACCACCACACCTTTCTCCAGAAGACATCTGGCTGGTCCATGTGGGCAGCTACAGAAAGAGGAGACGGTTTTGGAGCAGGGCCTTGTTTCTTGGTCAGCACCCTCCAGTCCATGGAGATGAAACCACTGGTGTTCCAGCAGTTTCCTGGACATGAGTCTTGAGCTGGGATGGTTCTTGAGTTGTTCATGGACATTATAGCCTTTTCCTTTCCTCAGAGGGTGCAGTTTGGATCTGCTTCCAGACCTTTGGCAAAGTGGGGACACATTGGGTGAGCTCGGAAAAATTAGTTGTGCAGATCTCCTTAGATCTCAAGTGAAGTTCTTTCACTGTCCCAGATTTAGGCGCATGTTTTTATATATTATAATCCAGAAACAAATCCACAATAAATTTAAGTTAAATTATTTTAAAACGAGTAAAGATTCCCCACGTTTGTTGAAAACTTTGGCTGCTTTCTCATTTTCCATCTCAATCTACAATAATCCAGCTCCAGCTTCCCAGAAGTTCAACTCATGGTTTTTAGTTGCAGTATTTATGGGTTTTATTTAAAGCAGTTTGATAGATATATGTATCACTTCCTGTTGTCACACATTTTAGTTCTAAATGTGTTTCTCCATCATGTGGCGCCGACGGTTCGGTGAGATCTTAACTCCTAAAAAGCTGTAACTGAATCCCTTTGGCACGGTCCAGGTCTGGAACAGAGGCGGACTGCTGGGTTTGTTCTGACTTCCTGGGAGGGTTATTTCATGTCGGATCAAGGTCACCGATGAGGAATGGTGTGTTGTGGGCGAGGTCACTGCAGGGTGAACAACATCTGCCTGACTGACTGCAGAGGAAACAGCAGCCCCGCTCAGTCGCGTCTCATAACTCACAGCTGAAGTCTAACTTCAATCTGACGCCACTGATCTCATTTCCTCCAACGTGAATGTTCAGACATTTGGTCCAGAAAGCTGCACTTGACCTTCCAGTTTTCCCTTTTATGCCAGTTTCCTTCCCTGACGACCCCTGTGTTTTCTGAGCTGTAAGCAATCCTGTTATTTCAAACTGAACTTTCCTGTGAGCCGTGAGGTCGAGTCTCTGAGCCTGCTGCAAGGCCAACATGTTGACCCTGGTGAGCAGTGATGATTATGACCTTCCTTACTTGGACATGCTGCCTCCTTCACACAGATGCTTCCAAATGAGAAAAATAAAACCACAAAGTGATAAAGGAGCAGCTCAAAGCTCAGCTTCCTATCTGCTCTCTGAGTTAAATGTTGGTTAAAAGTGAGAGCGCACTTCAAACAGGGGTGGAGCCAAGGGGTTGGTCAGAGGGTCCACCTGGAACAACCTGTAGTCAAGTCCTCCATGAACAGAAGATGCAAGGGAAAGTCCTTGATGGTGCCTTCACAAACCAGTCCCCATCAACCACACCACACCCACCCAGCCAGGAAAAATACAGTTAGAAACTGAAAAAAAGGAATTTTAAACTCTAGGAAAATATTAAATGGGCAAAAAAAATGTTTTTAATTCATCCATATCTTTTCCTTTTCCAGCAAAACAGGTCCAGGAGGACATCTTTGATATCCCTGGGTCTACCCTGGTGTCTCCTTCAGGGCTACCTGTCTGGAAGCACTAAAATAGGTGTCTCTAGAACAGAAGGACCACCTCAGATGACTCTTTTCAATGTGAAGGTCACAGCCACCAAATCTCTCCTTCACCCGCTTGTCTCCGGGATCTTATTCTTCCAGTCATAAACCAAATGTCAGGACTGTAGATGAGGGTTGGAATGTATGTGGAGCAGTGAACTGAACACTTCATCTTTCAGCTCAGCTTCTTCTTCAGAACAAACTAGATTAAAACATATTTTGTCATTACTGTAGAAGAAGCCTCTCTGCTCCATCCAGGCACTAATCATGAACACCAGGACAGCTGTAGCTCCCACCAAGCTCCATGACCTCAGACATCAAGGATATGTGTCTCCAGAAACAAGGATTAGCCACTTCAAGCCGCATCAGACTTTCAAGGGGCAGCATTAGAAATTGCTTGAACTTGCAATAATCTGAGTTTGCCTTTACAAAAGCAAAGAAAAGACTGTTTATTCAGTGTGCATCTCAACACTGCTGAATTCAGCAGCGATGAGATGCACCACTGCGGTTACATTCACCATTACAGCACTGAGACGACTCCCTCAACACATTCTGGGAGTTGTTTCCATTCTTCTTTGCATTTTGGACCTTTAATCGGCATTTGTGGATGGCACAGCAAACTGTTACAGGTAATCATCTGGTTTTAATGTAGACAGGTAAAATCTCTAATTTAATACATTGAGAATGTATACAATGTGCCAGTTTGAATAAAATATTGAGTTGAGATTGGAAGATCATTGCATTCTGTTTTTATTTACATTTTACATCACATCCCAACATCTCCTTCAGAGAGTACTGTGTCTCCCTTCAGCATAATGCAGCTGTAGAACATGGTCTGACTCTTCCACCAGATTTCTAAATCATAACTACCCAACCAGGCATGGAGGTTATGCAAAAAGACCCCCAACGCAGAACCGTCTTGCTGCAATAGTGTCACCAGCTGCTCACAGTGCATTCCAGTAAATTATATCTGCAATTGTTCGTATTACATATTACATTTTCATAATTGAGACAGCAATACCTTTGCTGTCTCATCCGTTCACCAGATGATAAAAATATACTGTCTCTAAAGTCTCCAAAAAATGTTTAAAATATAAAATAATATACATATAAAATCGCAATATGAGTTTAATCCTCACTAACAGCAGATTCTAAGTTTGATTGCAAAAAATATATATTTTAAACACAAAAACTACAGATTACATCACATCCTCGCGTCACGTTGTGTTATTAAACCATGCGGATCTTTTGTTCGTTGCACGGTGTTCCGGTCGGACAGTATTCGCTGCAGGACTGATTCCGTTGACATTGCTGGGACAGGTGTTACCCAACTAAAAAGTGATCGCAGGTAGCCGTAGAGAAGTGGCTGGCCGACCCTCCTCGGCTCTCACCCCCGGGACCTGGTCCAGTCATGTACCGACGGCCGCTGCAGGTCGCCGCCAGGTGCGCCCAGAAAGCGGCGACGTCCAGAGGCGCCTGCGCGAAGGTAAGAGCTAACAGTTAGCCTGCTGCTAATTCAGGACACAGCTAAAAATCCACATAAATCAAAGGCAGAGAGGCAGAATCTGCTGGGTTCGGTTGGTTCTGATGTGATAAAACAGCTGAGAGTGACGGATCTCAGTTTCCAGGAGGTTCCTTTCTTCGGTCTCACCTGCTGACGGAGTCAAATATCCAGTTTTTTCCACAGATTCTGGTTATTGAAGCTAAATTCAGTTCAAAAATACTTTATTAATCCCGAAGGCAAATTAAATGTTGTTGTAAATAAGAGCAATAAATTGAATTATCAGTTGGTATAAACCTTTTACTTTTTATTTGGTTTATTGTTATATTTGTTTGTATGTCTTTAGATTGTTCAAAATTAAATTTAACCCAAATTTTCATAAAAATAATGATAGCACAGATCTAGGTCCTTAATGTTTGTGGCCTCCTTCATCGGTTCCTGTGTGAGCGATGAAGAGGAGTTGGTTTTGGAGCGGAACCGCCTGAAAGGGGCTCATGAAAAATACCAGTGGGTTTTTCATCAGTCACAGAACAATCCGTCGAACCCATCCGAACCTTCTAGTTACTGTAGTAAATGGTTACTTATGCCTTCGTCTGGTTCTGCAGAAACTCGTGTGTTCAGTTTTCCTCAGATGTTTAACAGCAGAACTGAAGTTGATGTTTGATCAGACGTTCAGATGAAAAGTGTCCTCCTTATTAAAGCTTTGGGCAGCGTTGGACCAAATGGCCCGATTCTGGTTTGCCACAAGTTAAAAACGTCTGGGTCCAACTGAACCGGTCCCCTAGGCTCCGACGTGTTGGTGTATTTCTCCTCCTTCATGTCTTCTGCTGTGTGAGAAAACAGCTCAGCTGATTTAAAACAGCAGAAATTAGACGCTGAGGTTTTCAGGGTGACATTAACTGGAAAAAACCAGATCCAGAAATTCCCAGTTGAAATTTCCACTTATCCAACATTAATGTTTTCCTTTTTAAAGCAGCTGAAGAATGTTTCAATTCCCCATAAAACAAATAATGTATATTTTATGTTGGAAGAAAAGCTGTATCTGTTTAAAAATTCTGTAGCCATCTGGTTTTATTCCTGCTGTCCTTCTTCCTCCCAGCTGCTGGAGCAGGAATGGTGGCTGAGAGCTTCAGCAACCTGCCAGCTGACCAGATCCAGCTGTTTGACACAGAGTCGGCCTCTGCACATCAGCACACAGGTAACACAATATCAGGAATCTGCCCGACAACCCCCGTCACCTGGCGTCCCTCCAGGTCTGTGTGCAGATGTTTGCATGCAGGCAGAAGCTTCCATCTGATGCTGCTTCCTGTAAAGCTCCTGCAGGTTGAATCTGAGCCACAGCGAAGGAGACTAAGACAGACAAGCTGCTTTAGGAACTGATGAGAGTTTTGAGTTCATCTCAGTTTCCTCCAATGCTTTGATTGGAAACCTGGAACTAATGGGAACTGTGGTATACGTGAAGTTAAATTTGTAGACAATGGTTTGTGATCATTTCCTCCCTGGTCTCCAGATAAAAGTTCAGTAGAGTCACTAAACCTGCAGGAGCCTTAAAATAAAAATCATTTCTCCTTTTTATTTTATTATGTATCAGAACAGAAGAACAAACTGAAAAAAAAAACATTTGAATATCTATTTTTAGGAAAATATAATTAAATCCTTATTTAGTTTGTTTCTGTAAAATGTACATGCAGATGTCTGTGAACTGATCAGTGATTCCAACAGAACTCCCTGACCCAATTCTGGATCTTCCAGAACTGTTTTATTTAAATGCTCCATAAAATGAGATTTCCTGATGACTGGGAGAGAACCTTTTTAAAATAAAACATCAGTAAAGAGTCTCCATGTTTCCTGGGCTTAATCAAACGATCCAAACTAAATCAGTGTCTGTGCGTTCTCCTGCAGCTCTGTAATGTAAAGGAGACACCTCAGCACTCACAGGAGGAGGTCGGAGCCTTCACCAAACTCATCGAGGCCATGGGCTTCACCGCCCCGCTCAGATACAACAAATGGGTGAGTGGGAGATGAACTGGTCTGGATGTAGAGGTGACCCAGCTAGAGGCTTTTAGGGTTTGGATGAAGTACCTCCTTGAACCGCAACCTTAACGTGGTGGAGGGGTTTGAGTGCCCAAATGATCCTAGAGGCTATGTTTTCCAGGGCTTAAATGCCCCTGTTAGGGTCTTCCATGGCAAACAGGTGACGGGTCAGACAAAGAGCGGTTCAAGACACCCTCATGAGGACTATTACATCGAGGCACGTGACGTCGCCCGGTACGGCAGAGCCGGGGTCCCACCCTGGAGCCAGGCCTGGGGTCGGAAGCCGTCAGAGAGCGCCTGGTGGCTGGGTTGCTCCTCGTGGGACCCAGCCAGGCCAAGCCCAAAGGAGAGACGCGAGGCCATCCCCCAGTGGGCCCACCACCTGCAGGGGGAAACCGTGAGGGACCGGTGCAAAGAGGATTGGGGGGGCAGACGAAGGGGGGAGACCTCGGCGGCCCGACCCCCTGGATGCTTAGGCTGGCTCTAGGGACGCGGAATGTCACCTGGTGGGGGGGAAAGAGCCTGAGCTTGTGCGGGAGGTCGAGAGATATCGAGTAGAAATAGTCGGGCTCACCTCCACGCACAGCGTGGGCTCTGGAACCCATCTCCTCGAGAGGGGCTGGACTCTTCTACTCTGGAGTGGCCCACGGGGAGAGGTGGCGGGCTGGGGTGGGTATCCTTGTTGCCCCCCAGCTCAGCCGTCTGATGTTGGGGTTTACTCAAGTGGATGAGAGGGCCGCATCCCTGCGCCTTCGGGTTGGGGACAGGTCTCTGCCAGGTACTTCGCACTACCGTTTCGGCCCATCTTGGTGTCCCTGTCGGGGCGCTGGATAGTGCCTCGCCCGGGGACTCCATTATTCTGCGGGGGACTTCATTGCCCACGTTGGAAAACGACAGTGACACCTGGAAGGGGGTTGATCGGGAGGAATGGCCTCCCCGATCTGAATTCGAGTGGTTTTTTCATTATTGGACTTCTGTGCTAGTCACGGATTGTCCATAATGAAAACCATGGTTTCAGCATTAGGGTGGTCCACCAGTGCACTTGGCACCAGGAACACCTAGGCAGGAGGTCGATGATCGACTTTGGGCTGTCGTCAGACCTTCGGCCGCATGTTTTTTGGCACTAAGAGGGGCTGAGCTGTCCACTGATCACCACCTTGGGGGTGAGGTTGGATCCGCTGGAGGAGGAGAAAAGGGGGAGACTTGGGACAGGCCCCAACGCATAGTGAGGGTCTGCTGGGAAACGCCTGGCAGAGCCCTCGGCCAGGGATGTTTCAACTCCAACCTCCGGGAGACCAGATTCCGGGGGATGTTGGAGAGTCCAAGTGGACCATGTTCTCCGCATCTATTGTCGATGCTGCTGCCTGTAGCTGCGGCCCCAAGGTCTGCGGTGCCTGTCGCAGCGGCGATCCCCGAACCCGGTGGTGGACACCGGCAGTCCTATTGGCTGTGGTTGGCTTGTGGGACTCCTGAGGCAGCTGACGGGTACCGTGAGGCCAAGCGTGCAGCAGCCTGGGCTGTGGCAGAGGCAAAAACTCGGGCCTGGGAGGAGTTCGGTGAGGCCATGGAGAAGGACTACCGGTTGGCCTCGAGGCGATTCTGGCAAACCGTCCGGCGCCTCAAGTGCTTCGCCAACACTGTTTATAGTGGGGGTGGGAGGCTGCTGACCTCCACTGGGGACATTATCTGGCGGTGGAAGGAGTACTTTGAGGATCTCCTCAATCCTGCCATCACGCATTCCCTGGTGGAAACAGAGGCTGGGGACTCGGGGTTGGACTCTTTCATCACCCAGGCTGAAGTCACCGAGGTGGTTAAAAAGCTCCACGGTGGCAAGGCTTCGGGGTTGGATGAGATCCGCCCTGAGTACCTCAAGTCTCTGGATGTTGTGGGGCTGTCATGGTTGACACACCTCTTAAACATTGCGTGGCGGTCGGGGACAGTACCTCTGGACTGGCAGACTGGGTTAGTGGTCCCCCTTCATAAGAAGGGTGAGCAGTGTTCCAACTACAGGGGGATCACACTCCTCAGCCTCCCTGGTAAGGCCTACGCCAGGGTATTGGAGAGGAGAGTCCGGCCGATAGTCGAACCTCGGCTTCAGGAGGAGCAGTGTGGTTTTCGTCCCGGCCGTCGAACACTGGACCAGCTCTATACCCTCTACAGGGTACTCGAGGGTTTATGGGAATTTGCCCAACCGGTCCACATGTGTTTTGTGGACCTGGAGAAGGCATTCCACTGTGTCCCTCGTGGTGCCCTGTGGGGGGGTGCTCCAGGAGTGTGGAATCGGGGGCCCTTTATTAGGGGCCATCCGGTCCCTGTACGAGCGGAGCAGGAGTTTGGTCCGCATTGCCGGCACTAAGTCGGACCTGTTCCCGGTGCATGTTGGACTCCGGCAGGGCTGCCCTTTGTCACCGGTCCTGTTCATAACTTTTATGGACAGGATTTCTAGACACAGCCAAGGGCCGGAGGGGGTCTGGTTTGGGGACCAGTGGATTTCATCTCTTCTTTTTGCAGATGACGTGGTCCTGCTGGCCCCCTCTAGCCAAGACCTACAGCATGCGCTGGGGCGGTTCGCAGCCGAGTGTGAAGCGACTGGGATGAGGATCATCTCCTCCAAGTCCGAGGCCATGGTACTCGACCAGAAAAGGGTGGCTTGTCCTCTTCAGCTTGGAGGGGAGTTCCTGCCTCAAGTGGAGGAGTTCAAGTATCTCGGGGTCTTGTTCACGAGTGAGGGAAGAATGGAGCGGGAGATCGACAGACGGATCGGTGCGGCTGCCGCAGTAATGGGGCCGCTGTGCCGGTCCGTTGTGGTGAAGAGAGAGCTGAGCCGAAAAGCGAAGCTCTCAATTTACCGGTCGGTCTACGTTCCTATCCTCACCTATGGCCATGAACTTTGGGTCATGACCGAAAGAACGAGATCCCGGATACAAGCGGCTGAAATGAGCTTCCTCCTTAGGGTGGCCGGGCACTCCCTTAGAGATAGGGTGAGGAGCTCGGCCATTCGGGAGGGGCTCGGAGTAGAGCCACTGCTCCTCCACATCGAGAGGAGCCAGTTGAGGTGGCTGGGGCATCTATACCGGATGCCTCCTGGACGCCTTCCTCGGGAGGTGTTCCAGGCACGTCCCACCGGGAGGAGGCCCAGGGGATGGGGCCAGGACACGCTGGAGGGACTATGTCTCTCGGCTGGCCTGGGAACGCCTTGGGCTCCCCCTGGAGGAGCTGGAGGAGGTGTCTGGGGAGAGGGACGTCTGGGTGTCTCTGAGTCTGCTGCCCCCGCGACCCGGTCCCGGATGAAGCGGAAGACGACGATGAAGTACAGGAAGTTTTTAACCCCGAGAGGACCTGTTTATGTGTCCTGATCCGTTTGAGTCAGGGTTGGACTTCCTGTTGGACCAAGTGTGTCTCCTGATTGAACTGAAACGACAGGAACTGCTGAAGTTTGATGGTAGAAATAAAAGGTAAAGTTTTAAATGTTGCTGATTTGGACTCTTCACAGAAAATCAAGATCGCTGCGCTGCGCATGTACACGTGTTGTGTGGAGAGAATAAACTACGACGACTTCTTTGATAGTAAGTCTGAATCCTACATTTCCCACAATGCACAAGAAATATTTCGTTTTCTGGCTGGTGATTATTTTTTGCTTTGCTTTTAACCATTTTTGTGGCGTTTCTGAGCTGTTTGATGCTGGAACTTTGCTTCATTGTTACGGTCAGTTCTGGATGCAGGAACACAGAAACTTCCTGATGTGGTTCTGATGGGTCTTGCTAAGATGAGCTGAGAACTGTGTTACTGTGTGTTCAATGCAACTTAAAGCCAGGAAGGTTGTCGCCTTCTCTGAATCCCAGTTTTACCCCTGCCTAAATCCTGTCGCGCTTTACTGCTGTGCTCTCCACCACTTTATCCTCACACACACGCACACATCCTGGCACAAACCCATGACTACCTGATGGGTGTAAAGTGGTGTGGGCCAAAGCCGGAAAGCGGATCTTAGCTCAGGCTGGAGCTGCGTAGTGAATTCACAGCAACAATAAAAAATACGACTGATTATTTGATCTCCAGAACGTCAAGAAATCTAAACAATCCTTCAAAACTATTAAACCCCTTGATGAAAGTTATGCTGGTTGAGAGCTCCTTACATGCATTGTTAAGGACAGCATGCTTTAACGATCATTTTATTACATGGAGCTAAATTCTTCTCTCACATTTAGTTCAGTTTCAGATGTTTGGACAGAAGATAATCTGCTGGTCCAGAAAACATTTTTTATTATTTCACCTTCTTTAAGACATTTTACATTTCAGTGGTTTTCTTGCTTAAATCAAGTATGAAATGAAAAGAATGTGATTCTATTAAAGTTTAATGGTTATTATTGGTGTTATATATTTGTGAAACATCTTGAGGAATCTTGCAGGTCAGACTGTAAGAACAGTCATTTATAAATTACGGTTTACACACATGGACAAAATTGTTGGTGCCCCTCGGTTAATGAAAGAAAAACCGTCAATGGTCACAGAAATAACTTGAATCTGACAAAGGTAATAATGAATAAATATTCTATGAAAATGAACAAATGAAAGTCAGACGTTGCTTTTCAAACATGTTTCAACAGAATTATTGTAAAAAATAATCTCTGGTTTTCTCTACAGACAGAAGTGATGAGATGTATTTTTGGTTCAGTCCCAAACCCGACTGATGATGTGGTTAAACATGGTTCTGTTTGTTCCAGAATGCTCCCTGCCGGACACTCTGAACTCTTGGTTCCTGGTCGCTCAGCTGCATGTATGGTGAGTCAAACATCTACATGCTGCTCATTCATGCATCTCTCGGGATCCGGCAGCACTGAGGAGCACCCCAGGAGCAGACAGCTCAGTATTCTGCTGAGTTACCAACTTAAATTCAGGTTCTGTCCTTTTTCTCAGTCTTGGTTAGCTGCTCATCTTTTCTGAGCTTAGCAAAGCGGCTCTTTGAGCTGAAGAACAGCTTTGCTCTGAAGTTGTTAGCAATGTTCTCCAACAGTCTAACATCAGCTAGTATCCCTCAGGGACCGGTTCTGGTGGTTCCCTGTGCAGTTACCCTACAGTCCTGCTGCTACAAACACACATGCATGTGTTGTTGCCTTACGTTTTTGACTGGAGTCGTTTCTGCCGGCTCGGTTCTGAGGGCACCTTGCTGTGGCATGCTCTTTCAAGATCTCAGCTTTTATTTGAATTGTTTGAGTTGGTTCTGTGTTATCTGACAATTGGGTCACCTTTTAAAAAGCAGAGCATCAGCCTAGAAGTGCTCATTATAACTAGTTCTAATGAGCCCACATCTTGGACTTTTCCTGCTTATTCTAGTTTAGATGAATCTAACAAACAGCTCAACTGACAGAAAATATCTATAGCACTAAGAAATAGATGGAGGAATGTATGTAGGGAAGAATATTATAGGTGAGTGCTGTTGGGTCCTGGATTTAAATCCCAACTGGACCAAGAGTCGGATGGATGGATGGATTCATTCTTCGGCAGCTTTAGATCTGATTGCTGATAGAAACAGAAATTGCAGACATCACACTAAACCCCTGTGGTGAAGTTCTGACTGACTGTTTGAAGAACTTTGACCGTTTTAATATCAATGCAACCGAGCTGAAAAAGAACCTGTCTGATCGGGCTGATCCCGTCTAACGAGCGTGCACGGTTTGTTGTTTTCCTCCTGGCAGGATGTGTTTGGTGCGGATGCGTCAGGAGGGCAGAGAGGGGAAGTTCATGTGCCGCTACATCGTCCACTCCATGTGGGAGGACGTGGAGCAGCGGAGCAAAATCATGGGGGTGAGTTGGGTTTGGATCCGCCTGGTTCAGGCATCCCTGGTGTCAGTCAGAGGAGGACATGACAGGAACTTCCACACATGCAGAATATGCATACCTGCTTATGAGAGCTTTAACCTGCTGCTTCAGATACAACAGTTGCTAATTCAGGATTTTACATTGAGCCTCACAATAGATCAACTCACAACCACCATCACGGTTTCCATGGCATCCATTCATGTCCTGCATGCTTAAATATTTGTCCAGTTAAATGGGCTCTAACCACCCTTTATATTCACGCCTGATCTTATTTAAAAGACAGGCCGTAAGGAATTAATGTTAACATTTACTCACATCATCTTGTTTTAATGTGCCGTTAGAAGATCCAAGATGGTGCCGCTGATGGCAGCCTTTGCTCTCTCGTTTTCTGCGTGTTTTGTGGAGCTTTCTGCCACCATTCGGTGGTCTCTTTCAGCAGAACAAAACTTCTAAACATCAGACAGTCTTCTCTTGGCATTTTTTCACCATCATTCATTGACGAAAGCTTCACGGAGATCCTGGCCAGCGGAGCGCCGGCTCTCTATGGGCTATACCGGCGGAGACGAGCTGTATAGCCCATAGACCTCCGCGCCCTCTGCTTAACCAAATCCTGGCTGAGTGAGAACACCCCAGACTGCACACTTCTGATACCGGGCTCTCAGCTGCTCAGAGCGGACCGCAACGCGGACTTATCGGGGAAAAAGTGAGGAGGCGGAATCTGCCTTTATATAAATGAAGGTTGGTGCAGAGACATCAAAGTGTTGAAGAAGATATTGTTGTAAAATGGGAGTTTTACTCTCTTTCCTCCCTGTGCACCACCGGGTCCGTTTCTCTCCAGTTCCGAGACCCAACCAGTAAAACCAGCAAAGTATTTACCTTGTGAAATAATGAGAAATGGTTAACTATAAAATCAAGATTTAATGTCAAAATGATCAGTGTACAGAGTATACAATTGAACAGATACAGAGTGACATTCACCTTCGGTACCGGGCCCCCTTCAGCCCATCTTAGGGATGAACCGAGAGGAGCAAAGAATGGAGCGTGAGTCCTGCTTTTATCTATGCCTGTTCTTAACCCTCCTAAAGGGCGTCATCCTCTTGTATCAGTTTATCTTTGACTATGTGTTGCATTTTATGTGATCAGAGGTTATAGTGTGTATCTGTAGCAGTGAGCGGTGCAGCAGATAAGTAACAAGGGCAGATATATTTAATTAGGGCAGCAAAGAGATGATTAGAAAAGGCCACAGAATCATACATCCATAACAACATGGAGGCCTGACCTGGAGTCATTTCTCATAAACTGTAAACCGTTTTATTCACAAAGGGAGTTCTCCTCGTCTGTACTGGTTGGTGCTTACATACCTCCTCAAGGCTCCACTTCAGATGCTGACAAACAACTGGCTGAGCTGATAACAGACGTAAAGAAAAACATCTAGATTCTCTCATCATTGTTCTTGGGGATTTTAACAGTGCAAACCTCTCCAATGAACTTCCCAAATACAGACAGCATGTTAAGGGTCCCACCAGGGATAAAAACACTCTGCACCACTGCTACACAACTTTGAAGGATGCATATCATGCTGTCACCAGGGCTGCTTTGGGACTTTCTGACCACTCTCTGGTCCATCTTATACCAACCTACAGGCAGAAATTAAAAGCTTCCAAACCTGTGGTTCGGACTGTTAAGAAGTGGACTGATGAGTCAAAGCAGATGTTACAGGCCTGCTCTGACTGCACAGATTGGACTGTTTTTAGAACTTCAGCCACAGATTTAAACCAACTTACTGAGGTGGTGACATCATACATCAGGTTCTGTGAGGACGTGTGTGTGCAGACCAAGACCTTCTGCACATACAATAACAATAAACCTTGGTTCACTTCTCATCTCAGGCAGCTGTGCAGGGATAAGGAAGAGGCTCACAGCGGTGGGACCGGGTCCTGTATAAGCAGGCCAGGAGCAAACTAACCAAGGAGATCAAAGCAGTGAAGAGAGGCTAAAGAAAAGCTTCTCATATGGAGACGCTTCTGCTGTTTGGAAGAGTTTGAAAAACCTGACTGCCTACAGGATACCTTCCCCCAACCCTGAGCAGAATCCTCACCTGGTAAATCAGTTGAATGGCTTCTACTGCAGGTATGAAAAGCAGCAGTTCACACCTCAGTCCAACTCCTCCACATCCCATTCAGACTCAAATTCTTGTCATACACCAACCACCCCCCTAGCTTCAGACCCCCTGCCTGCACAAAGGATCTCAGAGGAAGATGTAAATAGGATCTTTCAACGCCTGAAAACAAAGAAGGCCTCAGGTCCTGAAAATGTCTCCTCATCATGTCTGAGAGCCTGAGCCGATCCCATCCATCTTCACTGAGATCTTCAACAAGTCTCTGGAGCTGTGTGAGGTTCCCTCCTGCTTCAAATTCTCCACCATCATCCCAGTAAACCCACCATCACAGGATTAAATGACTACAGGTCTGTCGCCCTGATGTCTGTGGTCATGAAATCCTTTGAGCGGCTGGTGTTGAAGCACCTGTAGATCACAGGCCCCCTGCTGGACCCCCTGCAGTTTGCTTACCAGGCCAAAAAGCTCAGGGAGAGTGGTTGGAATATTGAGATGGTGGAAAGTAGGTTAATCATGATCAACAGCACTATTCAGCAGTACCTTCAGAACTAGATGTTTTCCCCTAATGTCACACAGAACCCGTGTTAGAAGGAAAAGACCTGTGTGCACTCAGTTTAACTCGTTGAATCCCTGTTTAAAGCTTCTCCACTAGCAGGGTAAGGTCCTTCACTCTGAAGGTCACTATGACATGATAAGCACCTGAATGCTCTCTTTGTTGAGGAGCATCTTCTGCAGGATGAAGATGCTTTCAGCTCCGTCTCAAGTCAAGATGAAGACCCTCAAAGCCTTGGTCAGAAGAGTGAAATGTGTGTCAAAGGTCAGGTTCCCAAGGGACAAAATCTTTAAGAACTTTAGAAACATTTCATTTAACCATCAGGGTTCTATTGTTTCTGTGGTTCCAGGAGGTTTGGACCCAAACTTTATTCTTCAGAACCAAAACATTAAACATGTTTCAGTCACTTCAGAATGTTTTGGGGTTTTAAGTTTTCTGTTCTGATGCTTAGAAAAAGGTTTTTGTTTTATTTAAACGACTCACTGATTTTTGACGGGTTCCTTCTGATCAGCTCTGTGGCCTCAAACCACCACGTCCATGAAGATCCTACCATCCAGACGGAATCTGATCAGCTCTGTGGCCTCAAACCACCACGTCCATGAAGATCCTACCATCCAGACTGAATAAATACTCATTATTTTAACAACAGCTCCACTTTGTGCCTCGGCTCTAAGCTGCTGCATGATGCAGATGAACGCAGGTTTGACTTCAGCATAATTTTGCCAACAAGCAGGAAGTGCAGCCAGGTCCCAGGAGAGCACGGTTGGCTGCGGTCGCCGTGGCCACAGAGTCGCTCCTCTATTCTCCGTCAGTGGAGCAGCTCCAGGAAACGTCGCTGGTTGGCATCACGCGCCGGACTTTGGCTCGCAGAAAGACTCCTGCAGGGCTGGTAACTGAGCTCACAGAGCAGGAATTACAGGTTTTACTCTGAAAAACTCCACTTTCTGCAGGAGTCACAACAAAGAATGTTAATGTGTGTCTGCAGGACTTTTTAGGGTCACTTTACGAAAAACAACTACAGCTCTGAAAACTTTAACATGCATGAAAAGCTTTTCTAAGTGGTGGCTCCAAGCTGCTCAAACAGGCCTCCACCTCCAGAAACCTGTCAGATTCAGCCAAATATCTGCACAGCTTCGCTCAGAGTTTATTGGGTTTGAAAGATGGGTCATTTAGAAGAAAACGTTTCATTTAACTGAGAGGTTCTGGCGTGGAGGCAGCTGTATTCTGAGGGGATTAAATTCAACTAAACAAGTCAGGGAGTCGGTGGTTTTATCTGCATCTGACTTCAGACGAATCTCCAAACAAAAATCACGAGAGAGCAAGTTTGCATCCAAAAGAACGAAGAAGAACCTCCGGCTGCGTCTCCTGAGATTTCACATCCTTGACTGGAGACCGTTTGAACAAGAACTAAGCATGAGGTCCAGTTTAAACGGGACAAACAGTACCTGCATGAGCAAGAAACAAGTAAAACCATCAGGAGTTGGACGGGTTCATAATCCCAGACTCTTTCTGCTGTTTGAGAACCTCCATATGAGACAGAAGGTTGTCAGTGATGGTGAAACATCTTCAGAACCTTTGAGTGGAACCACCTTAAATATTCGCTGTCATGCAGGTTAACGACCCGACTGCTCAGTGATGCCGACTGGTTTCTTCTGAATGCTGATTTTTACCCTTACATTTTACTGTAAGGGTTCTGGTTCGTTGTCTTGATTTTCTTCTTCTGTCGACAATAAATGGGTTGGAACGAGCAACAGAACCTGAACCTTCATCTGAAGGACCATGTATGAAGTATTTTCCTGAACCTCAGTGTTTGAACTTGAGCTCAACAGGAGCAGCAGTATTTTTACAAGCAGAACCGGTGATTGGACCCACTCTTAGGTTTCATGTTAATTGCGATGAAGAGCAGGAAAAACCTTCATCTTCTCGAACTCCAGTTGCTCCTGCAACTCATCACCATCCTGCAGACGGATTCATTAGATTTTACTGTGCAGGTTAGTTTTTCCCTGGACCGCTACGAACCGGGCTTAGTTCTGCAGGCTGAAGAACCTTTGGTTGCCTCCATGAGTCCAGGCTGCAGACCTCCGTCCTCCATGACTCCTTTAGTTCTGATTTGAACATAAAGTTTTTTAGTTTTTTTTACTTTCTAATCATCTCAGCTTAACGTTGAGTAATAATTCATGTTTTATTAACACTCCTCAGCATTCGTAGCTCGTCTGTATGTTTTAGTGCAGAATATATTTCTTTTAGTTTCCTTCAAATTTTCTGTTTTCAGAGAAAAGCAGCAGAATTTTTTCCTTCCTGAACCTGAAATCTTCCTTTAGATATTTGGACTCTAACTTACTGTAGATCAGTAACTGTTTTTTACGCTAAATGGTGTAAAATCAGGATCAACGGCGCCATCATCAGTCCAAACCTACCGGGATTAACTGAGTAGCGCTCCGTGTTCTGCTGTTTACCGGGTTTGTCTGTCTGTGCAGATCTTCACTGTGATTCTGTTTGTGCTGCAGATTGATGCCATCCTCAGGAAGGAGGCCATGAAAGCCATGACTGAAACCTTCTACGCTGCCATATTTGGATACGATGAGGTCAGAGAAATGAACCGTTGGTGTCCCGATGAGGAAACGTCTAATAAATCACAGATCTTTAGGTTTCCACAGCTGCACAGCAGCCTGGTTTTAGATGAAGATGCTGATGAATGAAGTTTGTGCTTCTGCAGGGAATCCTGTCTGATGACTGCGTGCTGGCTGCAGCTCTGTGGAGAAACCTGTTCAATCGTCAGTGTGAAGACCCCCAGCAGTTGGAGCTCATGGTGGAGTACGTTCGCAAACAGGTGTGTTTGTTCCTCAGCGTGTCCTCCTGAAGTTTCTCCTAAAAGCTGCTGCTGACCTTCAGTCTCTGCTCCGACTGACTGTTGGATGCTGCAGTAACTGCTTGATTACTTTGTTCCACCTCTAGATAGTCCAGCTTCTCACCCTCAGATCATCTACATCCCATCACTGGTCTGCATGCTGGACTTCCAGTTGAAAGCAGATATTAGCATCCACCGTACACAAACATCTTCCTGTTTTAGATCAGTCAGGATGACCTGATTATTTCTGCTAAATACCAGAATAATGAAAGGATTTTCATTAACGTCTTTAAATCAAGCATTACTGATATTTTGGGAAAGTCCAAACGATGATGTCATGGCTTTGTAAGCTTCTGGTTGGTTAATTCACAATATTTGTGTTAACTGGTGTTGTCTTAAAATACATCCACAGGTGGCTCACCTGTGGATGTATTTTAAGACAACACCTCAAAAACTCTGCTACCTTGTGTGACATCATGGGAAAATCATAAAAACTCTGCAAGATATCAGGAAGTGAATGATGGACCTCCACAGGTCTGGTTTATCCTTGGGTCCAGTTTCCAGATGCCTGGAGGGTCCAGGTTCATCTGGTCAAATAATTGTAAAGTCCGGCACCAACATGGGCTGAAGGTCACTCAGAGGAAACATTCAAATAACATCCTATATCTGAATGAATGAAATATTCTCATTGAATACTTTGTTCTGTACAAAGTTGAATGTGCTGACAACAAAATCACACAAAAATCATCAATGGAAATCAATTTATTAACCAATGGAGGCCTGGATTTGGAGTCACACACAAAATTAAAGTGGAAAAACACACTACAGGCTGATCCAACTTTGATGTAATGTCCTTAAAACAAGTCAAAATGAGGCTCAGTATTGTGTGTGGCCTCCACGTGTCTGTATGGCCTCCCTACAACGCCTGGGCATGTTCCTGATGAGACGGAGGATGGTCTCCTGAGGAATCTCCTCCCAGACCTGGACTAAAGCATCCGCCAACTCCTGGACAGTCTGTGGTGCAACGTGACGTTGGTGGATGGAGCGAGACATGATGTCCCAGATGTGCTCAATCGGATTCAGGTCTGGAGAACGGGCGGGCCAGTCCATAGCTTCAATGTCTTCATCTTGCAGGAACTGCTGACACACTCCAGCCACATGAGGTCTAGCATTGTCCTGCATTAGGAGGAACCCAGGGCCAACCGCACCAGCATATGGTCTCACAAGGGGTCTGAGGATCTCATCTCGGTACCTAATGGCAGTCAGGCTACCTCTGGCGAGCACATGGAGGGCCGTGCAGCCCTCCAAAGAAATGCCACCCCACACCATTATTGACCTACTGCCAAACCGGTCATGCTGAAGGATGTTGCAGGCAGCAGATCGCTCTCCACGGTGTCTCCAGACTCTGTCACGTCTGTCACATGTGCTCAGTGTGAACCTGCTTTCATCTGTGAAGATCACAGGGCGCCAGTGGTGAATTTACCAATCCTGGTGTTCTCTGGCAAATGCCAAGCGTCCTGCACGGTGTTGGGCTGTGAGCACAACCCCCATTTGTGGACGTCGGGCCCTCATACCATCCTCATGGAGTCGGTTTCTAACCGTTTGTGCAGACACATGCACATTTGTGGCCTGCTGGAGGTCATTTTGCAGGGCTCTGGCAGTGCTCCTCCTGTTCCTCCTTGCACAAAGGTGGAGGTAGTGGTCCTGCTGCTGGGTTGTTGCCCTCCTATGGCCTCCTCCACGTCTCCTGGTGTACTGGCCTGTCTCCTGGTAGCGCCTCCAGGCTCTGGACACTACGCTGACAGACACAGCAAACCTTCTTGCCACAGCTCGCATTGATGTGCCATCCTGGATGAGCTGTACTACCTGAGCCACTTGTGTGGGTTGTAGAGTCCGTCTCATGCTACCACGAGTGTGAAAGCACCACCAACATTCAAAAGTGACCAAAACATCAGCCAGAAAGCATAGGTACTGAGAAGTGGTCTGTGGTCCCCACCTGCAGAACCACTCCTTTATTGAGTGTGTCTTGCTAATCGCCAAAGATTTCCCCCTGTTGTCTTTTCCATTTGCACAACAGCAGGTGAAACTGATGGTCAATCAGTGTTGCTTCCTAAGTGGACAGTTTGATTTCACAGAAGTTTGATTCACTTGGAGTTATATTGTGTTGTTTAAGTGTTCCCTTTATTTTTTGAGCAGTATATTAGAATCTGATTTAATGTCTGTGAATATCTGGGGAATTTACATCCAAATCGGACCGCTCCCCATCATTTCTTTATTGTTAGTCAGTTTTTGCCAGAGTCTCTAATTTCTAATTCTCTAATTAAAAACAAACATTTGTTGCCAAATCATCACCACAAGAATGATCCACATTCTCCACGTTTTAAAGATGCTGGTTGGGGTAAGAAGCTTCTGGTACCACAAACTATTAATGCATTATGACCCAAACAACCACATGTTGCATTATATATTGTTGTCACACATCAGCAGTTCAAACCTGGAGGATCTGGTTTTAAACAGCACTGCTGGGGTTATTTTGGACTCTCCAATATGACCAATAAATGTTCACATGTTCCATATAAATGGCTGCTGAAGAACCGTCTGGATATCGGCTCCCTAAATAGGAAAAAGCTGTTCAGAGATGAACTAAAAATAAAAGCTCTCACGTTAAATAAAATCTAAACTCAGACTAAAGAATCAGATGTCTTCACTGCTTCCAGCAGCCTGCTGATGTTGATCAGAAAGCCTCCTTTCTAGATACAATACCAGCTGTGTTTCCATGGTTACTTCCTGAGGATGGAGTGTCTGTTTGCTTCAAGTCCAACTTTGTATCAGAGACAAACTTTTCTGTTTTCTGCACTGACTGACGTGAAGCTGTCAGGATGTTGAAGACAATGAAGATTTTTGCAGCTGTTTTCCAACATATCAAACTTTATTTATAGAGCATTTTATACAGTTAATGGTAACAAACTGCTTTATGGAGGATAAAAACATAAAGACAGACATTTAACCACCAGAGATGCAATAATGATCAAAATGTTTAAATCAAGGAAACAGACGGATATGAAGGAGATGATCAGTCAGACCAGATCAGATCATCTCCAGTTTCCTGATTAAAACACTGAGCTTCAATCTGATCAATAAGGTTTCATTTGGACTTTGTGTTCTTCATGCTGAGAACATCAGAGCTGCTGTTTGCTCACTGAGATCT
Organism: Crenichthys baileyi; assembly: GCA_036173005.1. Taxonomy (NCBI): domain Eukaryota; kingdom Metazoa; phylum Chordata; class Actinopteri; order Cyprinodontiformes; family Goodeidae; genus Crenichthys; species Crenichthys baileyi. The sequence goes on from JAHHUM010001171.1 coordinate 157,210, forward strand.
TCATCGGTAAGATTTTTACTTTATCAACAGTGGTGATGTATGGAAACATCTTGTGGGTGAAGGTGTGTGTGAAGGTGTGTATGTGTGTGTTAGTGTCCAGGTCAGAGAAGGACAGCTTTCCTCTGTCCCAGTCCAGATTCACTCTGATCCTCTGGAGCTTCTTCTGTACTGAGAGAACTGTGCGAGGAGCAGGTGGAGAACCTGCTGAGTATCTACCTCCATAGAACCGTATAACCAACAATCCAGACGTTATGTTTCTCTTCCTCTGGACAGACTCTGCTATCACACCGAGTGACCAGGCTCCACTGTCTCCAACATCAACAACCCAGCTGTGGTTCCCTGAGTTAAAGCCCTCAGAACTCAGGACAGACCAACAGTCATCAAACCTCTCTGGATTATCAGGAAGCTTATGTTCCTCTCCTACAGTCACACTGGTCAGATCTTCAGACAAGAAGAGTCTTGAAGCAACAGTGTTTTGGTCCAGGATGAGAGGAGTGTAGGACACCATGTTCTTCATGTTGCTCCAGATGTTGAAGGCCAGGTTGCCCAGATGTTTGGCCTGGTCTATCAGAGCTCCTGAGGGCAGCTGTGGACCATCCAGCAGGGGGCAGCGCTGGACTCTTTCCACTGCAGCCTTGTAGTTGTGCAGGAATGAGACGTCTTCAGCTCTCAGCTCCTCCTCTGTGGCTCTGACTGTGTCTGAAAGAGCTGCTATCTCCTCTGCTCAGAGCCTCCAATCTTCTCCTTCATCATCCCACTCTTCTGCTCTCTCTTCCTCCCCAGTGCAGCCAGCCTGGCCTCCTCTTTCCTCTGCTAGAAACTGATGAAGCTTCTTAAACTGCTCCTTAATCAGCCTCTCTGTTGTCGGTCTGGACCTTCATGTGTTCTGCTGTCTGATTAAACTCCTCTTGAACTTTTTTTTCCTGAGGCTCCAGGTTCTTCTTCAGAGGTTTCCAGAGTTTCCTGAAGGTTTCTTTCTTGTGTTGCTGAGCAGCTTCATCGATGGGTCTGAATCTGTGCTTGGTGTGTTTTTCTGAATCTCTGCAGACGAGGACACACTGGCTGCTGATGGTCCAGACAGAAGAGTTTGAGTTTTCTCAGAGTGCAGACTGCAGAGATCCTCTGAAGCTCTCTGGTCTCTCTGCTGTAAGAAGGTCTCACACAGGTTCTTCAGAACCAGGTTACAGGGAGGATCTTTGGTGAACGATATCGTCTTACAAACTGGACACTCTTGTACTGGTTTCTCTCTCCACCAGTTCTTCAGACACTCCTTACAGAAGCTGTGGCTACATGACAGAAGAACCGGATCCTCAAAGATCTCCTGACAGACCGGACAGCAGAGATCCTCCTCTAATCTGGAAGCCATTTAGTCTCTGAGTGAAGCTGAAAACACAGAAGGTCCAGTCAGTCATGGCTCCCTCCCTCCTCCTAACGTCCCTCAAAGTGACTCTGAGTGTTCTTAGTCCAACTCACCTTCAGTGTGTGGAGCAGCTTGAAGCAGCAGTGTTGGAGGTCTCCACGTTCCTCTCCTGCAGCTGGACTCACTCAGAGGAAGCTGCTGGTTTGGTCTGAAGGTGGATCTGATCCGTCTGTGAGTCTCTGCAGGGACCAACGATCACAAACTGCTTCCTGCTGTAGTTCTGGTTTGTCAGGTGAGGGGCGGAGCCTAAACCTGTTAGTCGAGTGTCAAACATCCAGGTCCTTTTGCCGTTGGAACAGGTTTTATATTTTTATTTGTGTAGATCAGATGAATGCAGATCATTCTCATGACATCAAAATATTCAAGGCAGAGAATGATCATCACCCAGATGGAAACAGGACCAACAGCATCATGCTTTGCCTTTATTTTGCTGTAACACTGCAGTTCTTTAGGCTCCACCTGGATGTGTGCGGCTGGTCTCTACTCATCAAAGCCAATGGATAAGGAAACAGTTCCAGATGATTTTTGACTTTTAATGTCAGTCTGAACTCATTGTGAAAAATGAGCACCTGTTAAAAAAGCCGGTCGGACTTGGTTGGTCATTGCATGTCAACATGGAAAGAGCCACAAGTGCAGCTTGTGGACTCATTTTGTGCTGTTGTTGCATTGCATTATGGGATACAAAGTGTGATTGTGGTGGACATTATGCCGACAGGCCATTATTAACAAATATGGAATAATCTTTCGGGACAGACACAGTTATGTTGCGGGCTTATTGTGGCCCACGGGCCTTGAACTTGAAATGCTCTTTATGGTTCATCTTAAAGTCTATCAGAAATGGAGATCAGCACTTAGACTTCAAGAGAAAAAGTATGGTTAAAAATTATTGGTTTAAACAAAAATAGGTATAATAGCAAAGAGAAAATTACAGTGGTTAAAGGTTAACATAGAAATATATATTTATATCTAATCAATCATTGCATAAATCTCTACTTTTTATTACTTTGTTGCGTTTAATGGCTCTCTAATTTATGTCAACCAACTATTTTCCCAGTAATTATTTTATTCAGTCATTTGTTTATTTCTATACATACACTGCTCCAAAAATAAAGGGAACACTCAAATAACACATCCTAGATCTGAATGAATGAAATATTCTCATTGAATACTTTGTTCTGTACAAAGTTGAATGTGCAAACAACAAAATCGCACAAAAATCATCAATGGAAATCAAATTTATTAACCACAGATGGTGAGGCCTGGATTTGGAGTCACACACAAAATGAAAGTGGAAAACACACTACAGACTGATCCAACTTTGATGTAATGTCCTTAAAACAAGTCAAAATGAGGCTCAGTATTGTGTGTGGCCTCCACGTGCCTGTATGACCTCCCTACAACGCCTGGAGATGCTCCTGATGAGATGGAGGATGGTCTCCTGAGGGATCTCCTTCCCAGACCTGGACTAAAGCATCCGCCAACTCCTGGACAGTCTGTGGTCCAACGTGACGTTGTTGCGTGGGATGGAGCGAGATATGATGTTCCCCAGATGTGCTCCAATCGGATTCAGGTCTGGGGGAAACCTGGGCGGGCCAGTCCATAGCTTCAATGTTCTCATATCTTGCAGGAACTGCTGACACACTCCAGCCCCATGAGGTCTAGCATTGTCCTGCATTAGGAGGAACCCAGGGCCCAACCGCACCAGCATATGGTCTCACAAGGAGTCTGAGGATCTCATCTCGGTACCTAATGGTAGTCAGGCTACCTCTGGCGACCACATGGAAAGAAATGCCACCCCACACCATTACTGACCTACTGCCCAAACGGTCATGCTGAAGGATGTTGCAGGCAGCAGATCGCTCTCCATGTTGTCTCTCAGACTCTGTCACGTCTGTCACATGTGCTCTCAGTGTGAACCTGCGTTTCATCTGTGAAGATCACAAGGGCCGCCAGTGTGTGAATTTACCAATCCTGGTTGTTCTCTGGCACAATGCCAAGCGTCCTGCATCGTGTTGGGCTGTGACCACAACCCCCATTTGTGGACGTCCGGGCCCCTCAATACCATCCCCATGGAGTCTCCGTTTTTTCTAACCGTTTTGTGCAGACACATGCACATTTGTGGCCTGCTGGAGAGGTCATTTTGCAGGGCTCTGGCAGTGCTCCTCCTGTTCCTCCCTTGTACAAAGGAGGGGCTAGTGGTGTCCTGCTGCTGGGTTGTTGCCCTCCTACGGGCTCCTCCTCCACGTCATCCTGGTGTTACTGGCCTTGTCTCCTGGTAGCGCCTCCAGCTCTGGACACTACGCTAACAGCCACAGCAAACCTCTTACCACAGCTGGCATTGATGTGCCATCCTGGATGAGCCTGTCACTACCTGAGCCACTTGTGTGGGTGCTGTGTGTAGAGTCCGTCTCATGCTACCACGAGTGTGAAGCACCACCAACATTCAAGAAGTGACAAACATCAGCCAGAAAGCATAGTGAGCTGAGAAGTGGTCTGTGGTCCCCACCTGCAGAAACACTCCTCTTATTGAGTGTGTTCCTTGCTAATCGCCAACAGATTTCCTCCCTGTTTTCCTTTTCCATTTGCACAACAGCAGGTGAAACTGATGGTCAATCAGTGTTGCTTCCTAAGTGGACAGTTTGATTTCACAGAAGTTTGATTCACTTGGAGTTATATTGTGTTGTTTAAGTGTTCCCTTTATTTTTTTGAGCAGTGTATTAATTATGGCAGGATTGGTCCTCTATATTTATCTTCCTTAGAGGTTTAATTTCCATCTGAATCTGTTCACCTATTTGCATGTAAGAATATTTTATACATTGATGCTCTATTACAACAAAGGTTGTTAATGAAATTGTCTATAGCTGCTAAATTCTTCTCAGGGTTCTGGGTGGGCTCGTACCTATCTTCAGCATCACTGGGTTAGAGGTGGGTACCGACTGGACAGGTCACCAGCCCACCACAGGAGGATCCAGTTCAAATATGGGTAAATGTATAACAGTCAATCAAAAAGTGAAATTCAGTCACACACATGCCCCGTTTTTATGCCAGTTAATTTACATTCATAAGCAAGGACCTCGCTACACGGAAATGAGTTTGAAGTCTTATTGAAGCAAGAGGTCTGGAGAGGAGTCGGGTAGGACTCGTCTCCACATTGCATCACCCAGGGAGACTTGTTGATGGAGGCTTAGGAGAAGGAGATTCTGAGTGGGGTGACAGTCTAAGGGAGCCCGGCTTGGGACCCCCAGCATAAAGAGGAGAGTGAATAGAAATGAAGAATGAGACCAGAAGGTAGGGGAACATGGGTGAGGGTAATTAGCCATAGGATGCAAAGGTGGGGGAGAAGGAGACGCCCTGCAGGGGGAGAGGGAGGGACAAACTGGACCTGGACGTCATCAGAACTGCTTCCATTTTGCACAGTAAAGGTTGTAGCATTGTCATTGTTAAATTAAATCAAATGAACTATAATAACGTATACTGGGATCAACACTGAGTCCTTATTTTGACTAAACTGAGAAAACCTGAGATTGTTGCCGATGTTTGTCTGCTGGGCTCATCTCCTCTGAATGAAGACGTGGAAGTTCTTGTTGCTGTGAAGGTAAATGCTCCCTTCCTGCTTTCCACAGATGCAGTTCATCGACGCCCTGGACGGGGAGGATCTGCTGCTCACAGGAGAGGTGAAGTGGCGCCCTCTGGTGGAGGAGAGTGCACAGAGCATCCTGAAGGTGGTCAGTCCCACGTACAACGATGCTGGGCTGTGAGATTAAGAAGTCTCCTCTCTGTAACCATGAAACACTTCCTGCTTCTCCTCAGACCAGACTATAAACTTCACCTCAGTTGCTGTAGCTTCTCTTTTTTGCTCCAGGTTTCTTGAAGCACGTTTTCTCCTACCTTTTAAATGATGGAGGTTCTGATGGAGGTTCAGGAAAGCAGCAGACGGTCAGGGATTATGATTCAGACACATGCAGGTCTCCTCGTGCGTCCATCATCCTGTCAGGTCTGAGAGCAGCTTCTGTATCCAAACACACACTGTTTATATTTCTACTGAATGCCGGTCTGTATTTATAAAGTATTTTTCAATATCTGTGTTTACTCTCTGCTCCTTCACTGTTTAAATAACCTGAATCTCTGAGGTCAGCTGCTTGTTTCCTCGATGCTCTCAGACCTGAACAGGAAGCAGAACTCAGACTCAAACGTAATAAAGTTTTCTGTTCAAACTCTCTGTGTTTTCTTCATCTTCTGCTCTTTGGTTGGAGCTGCAGAGTGTTCAGTGGAGAAGCACCAATCTGAGATGTTCTGGCCGATCACTGATTTTATTTTTTGTGAAACTCTTCACCGTCTAAATTTTAGTGAATTCTGACGTTAGGTCCTATAAATAAATAAATAAAAAATACTTCTTCGTTTTCTTCTTTTTGGATAAATTGAAAGTTGAAATGTCTTAACGAGGAATTTTTTATAGTATTTCTGGAATCAGGACGTACCAAAGATCAGTAAGGATGTGGAAAGGCAGTTGGTCCTGATCTACCTGTGGAGGTATGGAAGTGTCTAGGAGAGACTGCAGTAAAGGTTCAATGAGATCTTGCTGGCACCAATTTTCAAGAACAATGGAGATGTGCAGAGTTGTGGCAACTACAGAGGAATAAAGTTAGTGAGTCATACAATCAAGTTATGGGAAAGCGTAGTGGAAGCTAGACCAAGGTCAGAAGTGGGCAGCAGGATGGTTTTGGCCAAGAAAAAGGTTTACAGATTTGCTTTGAAGATGCTGATGGAGAAGGTCAGAGGCAGCTGCACAATGAATACATCAGTAGAAGGATCATGAAGCTGTAAACGTTTAGGCAAGAGACTTACTGGAAGACCAAAAAGGAGATGGTGAGAGAGGACATGACGGTAGTGGGTGTGGGTGAAGTAGATGGGGTTAGATGGAGACAGATGACTGTGGTGACCCCTGAAAAAGAAAAGCTGGAAAGATTTTTCTTTGCACAGATGAGAACATCCCAACCTTGACAATAACAGTGCTGCAGCCTTTCAGCTCTACGTTCAGGAATATTCAGCCTGACTCAGTTGCCATCTTCCTCCACTGTTCTCCTCTTCCTCCAGACCAGCCTCCGTTTCCTTTAGTTACCTCAACACCAGCGTACATAATTACAAGCAAGAACATGACAATCCTGTCAGTATTAGATTAGATGAATACAGTTTGGATCAACGGTTCTGTCCGAGAAAGAAAAGGAGCTCACCAACGTCTTGCATCTCATGCTGCTTTCTTATAGACTGAGTCGTACATTAATGGTTTCAGCAGATATTACCAGTGTGGGGGTGGGGCGTGGTGGGACCCAGATCCCTGTCTACATCTGTGGAAGTGTGTTGAGGCCCAAGAGAGGAGGCTGCATGGAAATAGTGCCAGAAACTGTGATTAGGTGAATTAGTCCTCTGTTATTAAAGGAACATCATGGGTTGACATTTCAGCTGCTTGTGTCCAGGGTCTTGTTCTTTCATTGGCGATCCATATCTCGTGACCCCAGGTTGACCTTTCAGTCCAGCTCCTCCTCCTCACCACAGACCAGAGCAACAGCATCAACACTGTAAATGAAGCTCTGAACCTTTAGTGTATCTTCTGCTCCATCCTGACTTCACTCAGGGACAACACATGAGGATACCTGCAGGCATACATCATAGTTTTTACAGCTGGTCCCGATGTGAATCCAGACAATGACGTGTTGAGGTGCTTTCACACCATGGGAGTCTAGGAGAGTCGGTTCCATTAAATTCTACACCTTCATTTAGTTCACTTTCACACCTTTTCACACCTTGACAACATCATGCAGTTACAACAGCTGCTCAATGGGGGCACTGTCATATGAAGCTGCCCAGTTTGAGCAACTGGCGAGTCAGAAGAAACCATCATGTTCTGTTTACAGGTGATGGATGAAGCAGTACAGAAACAGTGGTAGGTAGGGACAACAAACTCTTTCACAAAATGTTCTCCATCATAGGCCTGGGAAAAATCTGTTTCTAATGGGGTTTGTCCTGGTTTACGTTGCTCTGTATCTACTGGGAGATGGCAGGAGTTGAAAGAAGCGATGACCCGGATGTGATGAGTCCAGTAAAATACCCAAAGCCTGTGGGACATCCAGGGTGGGGAGGTTTTCTCTGCTGACCTGATGACTGTGTGAAACACTTTACTAACAGTATGGATCTGAGCTTCATATGAGGTTCCTCTGAGATCATGTTGTTTGATTAGCAAATACTTTGAATCTAAATAATATATCTCACATTTCTCTCCACGTCAGGAATAATTTCTGAGACTAGTTTACGTTTTGAATCTGCATAGAGAATATTGTGGCAAAGTAAGAGCTCTTACTCCTTCCTTTTTATGCACTGCCACTAAGCAACTCCTACATCCATTTCACATGGGAAAGTTCCCTCTTAAACAAATAAGAAGACGCAATAGAGTTCCAGACTGTAAATAATCATCCATATATTTAAGCTCCTTTCTGTTTAGGAGTTTCTCCAAAGATTCTTTTCATTGTCAGGAAATGTTTTAAAATAATGTATTTGCTTTTAGATCAGCGGGTGGACAGTCTGTGGTTTATTTCTACTTTAGACCTTTGAGATATTTAGGTTTCGACCGCAGAATGTGGTGATATTTATTCTGGTAGGTCTTCTCCTTGAGGTAGAGATGCTCTCCTCTTAACCTAGAAGGGTATTTCACTTCCCCCCAGCAGGGGGAGCCACACCACTGAGAGGAAGGTTTGTTTTGCAGTAATGATGCAAATTTGTAAGGTTTAAAGCTGTTTTGATCTGGAATTACTGAAGCAACCAGGTGATTAAAAGTCATATTTACACAGATTTTATTCTGAGCACAAACTTTCCAGCTGTTAGGCTCTGCAGACCGCTCAGCTTTCTGAATGCACCACAGAGATGGAGTTCATGTGTGACTCTGTTTGTTTTACCTCAACATGTTTTATCAACTGCAGAAAACCTGTTTGGCAGTAATGGGTTACAGCAGGATCTGCTGTGGACCATCTATGAGAACAGCCAAAAATGAAAAAAAGTCCATTAACGTCACACCGAGCGCTAATAATCATTTTGACACTTTTAAACGTAATAAATAATGTCATAACTCAGCTATAATGTATTGTTCTTCAGATAGTAACACAATAAGTGCCAATAACAAAAAAATACAAGCTGTTGGATAGTTAACACTCAAACACACCTTGGTCACATGACCGCTGTTCTCCAGTCATACTACAAAACACACTTTTATTTGAAATCAGAAATTTAAATATCTAAGCAGATAAATATTTTAAACTAGGGTTTTATATCATAAGTACTTGTTAAAGTGGCTCTTAAAACCATAATTCAGGCTAGTCTGTATCATTGATGAATGCATATAATAACTAAAATCCACCGTACCTTTTAATGATGAAAAACTTTTGATCAGTTTATTTATTATTACTTTATCTACTGCAGTTATTAGATTTTCAGCTTAAACCCCTGATGGCAGAATGATTTTATGTTATTTGCTCCCATTATTAGCTTGATTAGATTTAAAATGACCAAAATGATGAAGTTATTGGCAGGTGTTCTGTTTTGGGCCTTTTTTACGTTGTGGGTTGTTTCCCACCACCGAGGTCCTCCTCTCTGCATTTTATTGTCCATGTTGCTGTTTTCTGCAGAGCAGAGCGGAGCGGATCAGCGTGTGAAACCCGACAGCCGTTTTACAGGTTTTAGACCACAGGTTCAGTTTGATTTTTACATCCATGATGATTCTCAGCTTAAACGTTCACACATGTCTGCAGTGATTAATCCAGATCAACTCTCCGATCCATAAGTCCAGCCCTCATTTCTCCCAGCAATCTGACCTCTTTCTGATCCTTTTTGCTGCAGCTTGTGTAAAGGTTTTTCCTTCTTTTCGACACAAAGGACGAACCGCTGCTGTGAACCCATAACAGACAATAGTAACTTTGATTAAACTCAGTCCCTACCTGATTCATCAGATCTAAATGTGCTCCAGGTCCGCCTCGGGACCTGAACTGGGTCTTAACTGGGCCTGATTATCAAGGTCCCAGGTGACAGACTTACTCTGTGGCATCTGGGTCACACAGAGGTCGAGCTGCTCAGAACCTTCAGGCTGGATTTGGGTCTTCAGTTCAGGCTTAAATTTAGCAAAGGTTAAGAACTGCTGAGATAAAATCAGCAAAATGTTCAAATCAAAATGTGCAGTGAGTTGAAATATGAGTTCAAAACAGTAATTTTGATCAAATAAATTAATACTTCAACGCTTTTGTTGAAATGTTTTGATCTAATAAAACAGCATTAAATAAAAACCTGAACTCAAATATCCAGTTTGTTTAAAATTAAATAAATATAAACTGAGGAAAACCTAATTTTTATCAAGATTTAACCAAAAAGGTGATTTTATTTCAGATTAATAAATCCTTCTATGTCGCTTTCTGCTGCTCTGTTTTTAAGAGGTTTTATGTTTTTATATAAACTGGAGCTTCAGCTTGAAGTCTGACATTCATTTTTTTAGTTTGATTGTTTCTATGTTTTAATTTCTTGTTTTCTATTAAATAAACTTAAATATATAAATTATATTAAATATATATATTAAATTAAAAAAATTCCATTCAGGTCTGACTTTATTCCAACATGTTTGTATCAGTTTGCTTCAATCAATAAACTTTAGATAGAGGATTTTTTTATCATTTATAAAGTTTATATAATAAGAACTGATTATAAAACTTAAATATTTATTGTTTAGACCAACGTCAAAATTACAAGACATAAAGACAATTATGTTGATTATCATTATTATTTAAATAGATGCAACTATTTAAAACTATTTTTTTTAGCTTTGATAAATTCAGATTT